>JAJIBD010027092.1:0-63820 GCA_021461705.1 Cryptotis parvus
AATTATATTATATAATATCATATATATTTTATATGTATAAAATACATATATCGGTTTGGGCCCACACCTGGCTGTGCTTAGGGTTTACTCCTAGCTCTGCACTCACGGATCACTCCTGACAGGCTCAGAGAACCATAAGGGTTGCTGAGGTTTGACATGGGGTTGGCTGTGTTTAAGACAAACACCCTATACACTGTACTATCACTCTGGCCCTTCAAGCTATATTTTTATAATTAAGGTTAAAGATAGAAAGGTTAAAATGGGGAGGTGAACTTGCCTTGCATATGGACAACCTCCCACCCCGTTTTCAATCCCCACCACCCCATATGGTCCCCTGAACCACAACAAGAACCATCTCTGAATGCAGAGCCAAGAGTAATTCCTGAGCACCTCCAAGTGAGGCTCCCAAACAAGCAAAAAGGAAAGGTTCAAATGAACACTCGGGTTATATTTTCATAATTAATAATATGGATAGAAAAATATCTCAGGAAAGAGAGATTAAAAGTCTCTGCTGCAGAAGCAGTCTGGGGGGAGGGAGCAGAGGGGCGATGGTGACAGGGAAACTGGGGAATGTGCACTGGTGGTGGGATGGGTGCTGGAACACTGTATAACTGAAACCCAATCACAAACAACTTTGTAAATGCATATATCACAGTGATTCAATTAGAATCTAAATCAAAAGAAAAAAGAATCTCAGGGGGTGGATGATGATTATTTCATTTAATTGAGCAAGTTATTTGTCTTTAATGAGTCATAGGGACAAACGGAAAGGATTATATTTTGTATTTAATAATTTACTTATTAACTGAATTATTCAAAATACTATACTACACACGTGTCTGCATTCCTATCATGCTTGTACTCTAAATCCTTTCTCAGACAAGATACTCAATGCTAGGGACGTGATGTTTGTGTTCACCTAAAAGATTCTTCTGTTTGATACCCTAGTCCTAGTGCACAGTTTGTGACTTTGGAAGATAACTGGGGGTTAAGTTAGATCATGAGGGTAGGTCCTTTTGACAAGTTTATGCCTTTATATAAAGAGAAGGAAATAGAGCCATCACCCCTGTCACCTGAGGGATACAGTGGAAGGCAGATGAGTCTGCATTGCTCCCCTTACAAGCAGTTAGGATGAAAACACCTGTCTTCAGTGGGTCTAGAAGAGATCAAACATAAGCGCTCATGAAATTAACCCGCTAAATTTAACTTTCTTAGTATCCATCCTCCACCTCCTAACTTCTTTCTATGAGGGGTGCAAATGCTCGCCAGATGTATACTACCACCCCAACTTGTATTTTGTAAACACTGATTTATCTTCTTTTTACTGCTAGAAAGGACTTTCTCCTTCTGATAAATTGTACCTGGATTCTCATCCACTTTTTACAGAGATGAAACTTTGTATTTAGGCTATAGAATTGCTGCTGCAATCAATAAAGACTTTTGTGGCCACTGAGATGAAATAACAGATTCTTCATATTAAAAATGTGATGGGGGCAGGAGGTTCAGAGGCCAAATGCACTAGGCGGAACTTTTTCATGCCAATTCACAAAGTGTGTGTTGAGGTCATTGTCCTCTCCATGAATGGACACAGAGGTACTGCTTTTGAAAGTAACTACAGTTACAACAGGTTGTTGGTATAAGACCATCCATGAAGGAATTCATGTTCATTTTAAAAAGGGAAAAGACACAAAACTGTTTGTCTTCACTGGGAATTTGCCCTCCAAAAAACTATACAGAAGCCTTTTGGTCAGTTGGTGGGTTTATGTTTGCTGCTCACTTGGACTCCTGAGGGAGAGAATAGATGTGTCAATCTGTCAATCACAACTCTAAGTGAATGTGTCAATCACAACTCTGACCATTATCATTTGTGTCATCTTAAAAGAGAAACTTAAATTTCCTAATCTTCATTTTCTACATGAAGAAAATGAGGCAAATATTTATGTTGCTATGGTTAAATAATCACTAAGTACTTCAAATAAGCAATGAAATTTAATTCCAAATGGTGTTATTATTACCTGGCCTGTGCCAAGGCAAGGTACTGATGACTATTGACTTTAAAAGTCTCAGGGGGTGGTTTTTAGTTGGTTTTTTTTTTATTAAAACACAGTGATTGTCAAAGAACAAAGTTTTTCATAATACGTAGTGAGAAAGACTCATCATCCAACACCAATCCCGCCTCCAGTGTGTTCCCCACCACCAAAGACCCTCATTTCCCACCCACCCCCCCCATCCCCATGCCTCCTCCCTCAACCAGCACTAATTATATTGACCATTACAGCCCGTATATGGCAATGGCATTGATAAAGTCATGCCTTTTTTTCTTGTTTTTATATGGGCTAATCAGGCCAATTTCTGCTCTTGCACTGACCTTCTGAATTTATAGAATACTAGTTTGATACATCATGCGGCCACAAAGTGGCTGTAAGCCATGGGGAGAGCCTGTAGTAGCTCTGCCCCATGTATCTGTGTCTCTGGATCATGGCCAACATCCCAAAAACTGTTCGTGGATGGGTCTACCAGCACTTCCAGATGGGTCAGAGGTATAGGAAAGGGACCCCAGCTCCATCTCCACAGAAGCCCAGTAACTTTATCCACTGAGACCAGCAGAGTTGGGCTTGAAATCAATTTCTCTCTTGGGTGGAACTCTAACAAGCTGTGGAGGCCAGATGTTGAAAATGACTTCGATTAGAGGAAATATGAGCTTCCTCTGGCTTCTTAGGCCCACTGGGTGAGGGGCCAGGATCAGAACCCACCCTCCCTCCAGGTAAAAGTCTGTTTTAAGCTGAGTGTCACATTCACAGATTTAAAAGCTGGGTACATATTTTTGGTTTTTTTGAAGTGGGTCACTCCCAACGATACTCAGGGTTCATTCCTGGTTCGCTGCTCAGGGATCATTCCTGGTGGGAGCACGGGGACTACACACTTTCCAGGGGGTCAAATCTGGATCAGGGCTATTGCAATAGTAGCAGATAAGGCGTTTGCCTTGTACATGCCAACCCAGTTCTACCCCAAGCATCCCATATGGGCCCCTAAGCACCAGCAGGAGTAATTCCTAAGCACAGAGCCAGCAGGAACCCCTGAGCACCACGTGGTGTGGCCCGAAAACAAAACAAAATAAGAAATATATGTGTCAGTCACAAGTGCCTTACTCGCTACTCCAGCTCTCCAGCCCTAAAAGTTGGATGCATCATTGTTGGAGTATATGCCCTGGTCACCACTTCCCAGAGCTTTAGCATCTTGCTTGGAGCTGCCTCCTGCAGGTCACACTTGTAGATAGGGGGCAGAAAGTTTTGATCTGTAACTCTATGTGGCAGAGTATCTTACCAAATATTCTATGTTAACTGTTCAAAGTATTTCCTCTCATACACAGATCCCCCTGTGGTACTGGACAATTCTACCAGGGTTTACCTGGCTATGTTGGATCCTTCTTTAAATAAAATAGCCATAATTAAATCAGAGAGAAATGCTATTTGCCTCCTGGCAAGCAAGCGTGGCTCTCAGAAATTCTAAAGTCTAGTACCCAGAACAACCCTGAAGTAAAGATAATGATCTGTGGAAGTTTGGAGAAATATATACCTGGCTATAGAATATTCATGGTGTAGATATATGCCTTTTGTATTTATCCTGAGATACACTTCATCTCTGATGCCCTTCTCCCATCTCTACAAAGTACCTGCAGGAGAGCTGTAGGCAAGACAGCTCTGGTGCATTCGCATTTGAATAGGCTAGACCAAATTTGCTTTGTGCACCTGATAGAATTAGCCCTGAATGAGACCCATTCTTGAGGGCAGGGCTGGGGGCTAAAGAGGTGTATAAGAAGAAGATTCCTTCCTTTCTCTCTCTGCCCATTTAGATTCCTTTCTGCCTGCTTGCTGTTTGAGCCTGCTGTCCTGCCTAAGCACATGGTTTGGGATTGCAGCAGCCATCTTGGCTGAGAATCCAAAACCAAGCACGCGTGTGTGGTGTGACTAGGAATTGGAAGGGGTTTTCCTGGCCTGGACTATAAAGTAAGAACTTGTGTGAGTAAAATCCTTTTGAAACTTACCTGGATTCGCAAGTCTTTGACTTTCCACCAGCTGCTGGTCCTCTTGGGGCAAAAGGGAATTCTTTCCTGCTCCCCCATACTGCTGGAAAACAGAACTGCACCCCAGCTCAGCAGCAGCATTCCCAGACACAACCTCAGCAAGTCCTTTATCCACGTTTATACCCAATAAAATGTCCAGGATAGAAACTCAAAATAACTTGAAAGCATAGCACTGAAATAAATGCAAAAGCAACTAACTATAGTCTTTCTAAATTTCCTTTCTTTTATTTCTCTCTAGGTAGAAAAATCATGAAACATTCTATATTGGTTTCCTATTTTTTTCCTAGTATGATTTACTATAGTCACTTGAATGAATAGTTTTATTTATGTACAGTTTTGGAGAACAAAACCTCAAATTAATTTCACTGACCAAAAATTCAGGTGATATTAGCAGGGAAGCTTTGACCTGGACTTTGAGGGAAAATTCCTTTCTTTGTTCTTTTAGCTTCTGTTGTCTGCCTGTGTCCCTTGTCACAAAAAGCACTTCCTCCTTCTTCAAAGTTCATTCCTCCAACTTCTGCTTCCATCTTCACTTTTCTCTGAAATAGAGCCCTGATCCCCTCCAATAAGGGACCTTGTTGAACTCATCTGGTAATCCAAGATCTCCTACACACACTTACTCATCTGCCAAGTCACTTTTGCTCTATAAACTAACATTCACAGATTCAGAGACCAGGTAGGGTCATATTTGGAAAATCCGGCTCCAGGCACATCTCATCAACTCCACTGTTCTCCCTGCATTAACATACACCTCAGAGACCTGGGCCCTACAAAAGCAGGATGAGAATGCTATTCGGTCTCACAAAGAGGAATCGAAAGAGCTATGCTTGGAATATCACGCCTCACTCAAGTGAGAGAAAGAATCCGGAGCTCCAACCTCCATCGCTGTTCCAGAGTCAGGGATGCTGTCTCATTTGCCAAGGCATCGAAAATCAGATGGGCTGGACATGTAATGCGATTTGGAGATGACTGCTAGAATAGAGCCATTACCAACTAGATCCCATGGGATGTCAAAAGATCACATGGCCGCCCACCTACAAGATAGTCAGACTTCTTTATCAAGACCCTGAGCAAATGGTTTGAGGCTCTTCATATTTCTGAAGCAACCAGATGCAGTTGGGCTACACTGGCACATGATAGGGTCAAATGGAAATGTTACTGGTGCCCGCTTGAGCAAATCAGTAAATTAAGGGGATGTCAAGTGATCAAGTGATTTGGCATGTCAAATACAACACGGGTAGTTTGCCAGGCTCTGTTTACAGTTAGAAATTCAGTTGAGGGGCCAGAGCAATAGCACAGTGGGTACGGCGTTTGCCTTGCACAAGGCCAACCAGGGTTCAATCCCTGGCATTTCATATGGCCCCAAGCACCACCAGGAGTAATTCCTGAGTGCAGAACCCATGGACATTGTCAGGTGTTACCCAAAAAGAAGAAAATTTATTCAGTAGAGATGTTTATAATAGCAAGTTCCAAACGATTAGAATGCCTAGGGGCCGGAGCGATAGCCCAGCGGGTAGTTTGCCTTGCACACGGCCAACCTGGGTTCGATCCTCAGCATCCCATATGGTCCCCTGAGCGCCTTCAGGTATAATTCCTGAGCAAAGAGCCAGGAGTAACCCCTGAATGTCTCTGGGTGTGACCCAAAAAGAAAAAAAAAAGACTGCCCAGTGTTAGCAGTAACATACACACACCACCTCTTTTGTAATGAACCATACTTTTATTTTATTGAGAGATTAACTGAGACAATCCGCAGACAGGTTCAAGACCCACCCACTCAACGAATCCTACAACGAACCTTAGCATATAAGAATGCTAATCAAAGTTGTCGAGCCATACTATGTAATATTAAGGAAAAGGAAGACCTCATGGTCTTTCTTTTTTTTTTGTTATTTTTTGTTTTAAATTTTTTTTCAAATTTTATTACACCACTTTTAGACACACAATTGCAAGATGCTCATGTCGAGTCTTGGTTCTACAGTGTTCCAACACCCATCTCTCCACCCAAACCCATCTCCCATCACAAATGTCTCCACCTCCCTCCCCATCCCACACCTCAGCTACTTGGAGGGTTCTATATGTCTTTTCTGTCCTCTCTATCTCTCCCTCCCGCCTACCTTTCCTACACACCATAGAGTGCAGTACATTAAAGGACATAATTGTTTCCACTAGTTTGATGGACCACACGGCTGCTTGCCACGTGACTTAGGAGCCTCATGGTCAGCATCCGGACAGCGAAGATGGTGGCTAGTGTGGTGGGCAAGTCTCATCTGGCTGCTTCCAGGACCCCCCAGAGGTGATGGGCCCACTCCCAAAACCCATATGTCCTCCCTGAGGGCCCCATGGTCAGCTGAGCCTGGGGAGAGCCAAGTTCCAGCTTCCCTAGCTACGTCTGAGGCTCTGCATGCTATGGCTGGTCGCCCCAGGGCAACCCCTGGACGGGGCCACAAGGCTCAGACAAAATGGAGGGGAAAGGGCCGGCCCCAGCTCCATCTGACAAATTCCTGGTGATTCCCGCTTCAGGGAGCTGCCTACCTGGGCTCGAACTTGTTTTGCTCTGTTTATCTGGTCTTGAGATAGCATCCCTCCCAGGCGGGCTGATACACTTCAGCGTCTGGACAGAGAAGGTGGTGGCTAGTGTGGTAGGCGAGTCTCATCCGGTTGCTTCCAGGACCCCCCAGAGGTGATGGTCCCACTGCTAAAATCCATCTGTCCTCCTGAGGGCACCTCTTTTTGTAAAAACACAATCCAAAATTAAAGTGTGAACCCCAAGAGAAGCAAGGTACTCAAACATCTGGGTTTGTCATATCTTTTATGTGACATTAATCCCATTATGGTTCATGTGCACCTGATTGACTTTTTAGAGGAATAAGCACAACTTTTGATTCTTCTTTAATTGCTTACAATGTTTTATCTGGACACTTTCTCTTAACATATAATTAATGAATATTTGTTTAATTATTTTCTAACATACTACTTTAATGTGTGAAATATATTTTAAGCTATGAAGAATGTAATGTTCCCTTCTGGCTATAATGTGATATTGAGAATTAGACTTTCCCTTCTACCTTATATCAGAGAAGAAATCAATAAATCACACCAAGTAACAAAATTCAATATTCTTCAATGCAACCCACAGTGTGGTTGCTCAGGTTTACAGGACTGTGATCACTGAGGACCATGACTCTCAGAGTGCTTATACAGGCTGTTGGCTAAGTTGAGAAAAGCAAAACAAGAAGGGAGAAATTGTACATGGCACCAACCAGAAAGTGGGGAGCAGCAGAAGGAGTATGTTTTGAATTGCAGGTTTATATTAATCTTTCCTGCATCCTAACATATCTTATACACCCATGCAAGTGTAACAGAGCACAAATGGCCAAGAATCAAGTTACTGGGAATAATTTGAGTACCTACCAGTCAAAGAAAAAGTATTCTTGAAATATAGGTAAAAATTCTTAGCAGAACTTTGTATTAGTAAGGAGGCTAAATGAACTCTAGACAAACATTTCTCTACCAGAAACTATATAGCTTTCTGTGAGCTTCCAGGATATTCCAAAAGGAGGTAAAAATCACAATTAGATGGCCAGCGTGGTATAGGGGACCACTGGAAGAAAATAAAGTTAGATGGGGGGGTAAGGGAGAACAGTAGGAAAGTACTATAAAACATTGCTCTAGTCAAAAGACTATTTAGATTTCCTCTACCAAAACTTGAAAAAAAAGCCTTGAAGAAATCAGCTTGTTACAAATAAATACATTATAGAAATGTATTTATATCTATAATGTATTTATTTGTAACAAGTTGTTTTCTGTCACCTACCCTTTGAGGTGTTGCAGGTGTGGCTGTGGTACCCAGCTGCGTGAACAGGTGGCAGACAGAAGTCAGGCTTGTCTACACCCAGGGCTCTGCCCTGTGGGCCCTTGATGGTTGATGGTCTGACATAGAAAAAGACTGGGGCCCCTGGGATAAACCCAGAGCCACAGCAGAGTCTGGCAAGCTACCAGTGGTATATCTGATATGCCAAAAACAGTAACAATAATGGATCTCATTCCCAATGAATGGAGACATTACTGGCACCCACCGAGCAAATCAATGAACAATGGGAAAACAAGTGATACAAGTGATACAAAAAATATAACACTATTTAAGTACAACAAAATATGCCACCATCATCATTCAACCAATCTTTACCAGGCATATCTTTATCTCTATGCTTACTAAATAGAGAAATTTGAAAGCTTTTCTTCTAAGATTGGAAATAAAACAATGAAGTTTACTCTCACCATTTTGATTCAACATGGTGCTGAATGCCCTACAGACATTGGGGGAAAAAGATTACAATAAAATCTTCTATCTTCTGATTATGTGAGGTTGTACATAGGAAACCCTAAAAAAATCACCAGAAACTGATTCAAATTAATAAACAAATTAAGTAAAGCTGTATAATAAAAAATGCATTAAAATTTACATTTCTACCAACAATGGATGAGTGTCCCCTTTTCCCCACATCCACACCAGCACTTGTTGTTCTTGCTCTTTTGAATATGTGCCAGTCTCTGTGGTGTAAAGTGGTGTCTCATTGTTGTTTTGATTTGCATCTCTCTGATGATTAGTGATGATGAGCATTTTTTCATATGTTTTTTGGCCATTCGAATTTCTTCCCATTGTTGGTGGGAATGCCGGCTGGTACAGCCTTTCTGGAAAACAATATGGACATTCCTCCAAAGACTAGAAATTAAACTCCCATTTGACCCAGCCATACCACTCCTGGGAATCTACGCTGGGAAACCAAAAATACGCAGCGGAAATACCATCCCTACTTTTATGTTCATAGCAGCATTATTCACAATAGTCAGAATCTGGAAGCAACCAGAGTGCCCAAAAGTTGATGACTGGATAAAAAGCTTTGGTACATCTACACAATGGAATACTATGCAGCTGTTAGGAAAAATGAAGTTATAAAATTTGCCTACAAATGGATGGACATGGAGAAGATTATGTTGAGCGAAATTAGCCAGAAGGAGAAAGACAGATACAGAATGACTGCATTTATCTGCATAACATAAATATATATGTACATAATATGATACCAATATCCAAGGTCAAGTGAAACATATATCAGGAGGTCTTGTCAAAGGTGGAAATTATCACAAACGTGTGGGAGTCAGAGGCTAGGTAAGACAGAAAATGGAACAGTGTGCTAACAATTGTCGAGGGTACTAATGCCAACCTAGAACTGAGCATTAAATAGAGGCAAAAAGATACACATGACAACCCTTTAATGTATGTTCTGTAATCCATAGTCTGGAGGGGAAGGAAAAGAGAAAGAGAGAGAAAGGGAAAGAAATAACCTGCCATGGAGGAGAGCTGGGGGAGGGGGAGGGAACCGGGGACGTTGGTGGTGGGAGATGGGCACTGGTGGCGGGATGGGTGCTGGAACACTGTATGACCAAAACCCAAATATGAACTTTTTAATTGTATATCTTTGTAATTGTAAAAATAAAAAATTAAAAATAAATAAAAAATAAAAAAAATAAAATAAAATTTACATTTCTATAAACCAAAAAACTGAAAAAAAATTAAAATAACACTCCCATTTTACTCTAGCACCAAAAATAAAAAATGCTTAGAAATAAATTTAACCAAGGAGGTGAAAGATATTATTCATTCTTTATTAAAGAAATTGAAACCACAAATTCATTCATTGGAAGAACAATGCTGTTTTCATGCCTATGTTACTCAAAGTAAATTACATATTTCAGGCATCCTAACAAAATTCCAGTGACATTTTTGTAGAAGCATAAAAGACAATCCTAACATTTGTATGGAATCACAAAAGATTCAAACTAGTTTAAGCAATAATGAACTTAAGTATAGGTGTATTGTACTTTCTCAAAATATGAAACAAAACTATCCTTAACAAAGTTGTTCATTTTTTAAAAAGGCACATAGATATCAGCACAGAATAGAGAATCCAGCAAAAAAAAATCACACATATATAGCCAGTTGACCAAGCTTTAATAAAGATGTAAAGAACCCAATGTGGCAACAATAGTCTTGAATTTATGATGCTGGGAAAATTGAATACTCTCATGCAAAATAATAAAGTTGGAACCTTACTTTAGTCCAAAACTAGAAACAACTCTAAATACATCACTTGTATCACTTGTCTTCCCATTGTTCATCAATTTGCTCAAGCGGACACCAATAACCTCCATACGTCCAATTGTGTCCTAGTGTAGCCCAAGGGCATCTGCTCGCTCTAGGAACATGAAAAGCCTCAAACCATTCGTCCAGGTCATGGGAATGAGGTCTATAATTGTTACTGGTTTTTGGCATATCAAATATGACACAGGTAACTTGCCAGGCTCTGCCATGCTGATGAGATACTCTCGGTAGCAGGCTCTCAGTTCATGCATTTACTGATGAACCATGCAGCCGCAAAGCAGCCACACACAATGGGGAGAGATCAGCTTTTCTCTTGGGTGGAGCTCTGATGAACTCTGGAGTCCAGATGTTGAAAATGGCTACCCTCATAGTGTGGGGGTTCCTCTGGCTTCTTGCAAGGCTATATTGGGATGGCGGGCCAAGGCTAGAACCCGCCTTCACTCCTGGATGTTTCATGATCAGCAGGGCACAGGGAGAGGCAGTAGCAGCTCTGCCCCATGTATCTGTGTCTCTGGTTCAAGCATACCTGGGCTTGAAATAGGCTTCGCTATAGGGTGGGACTCTGAAAAGCAGGGCTTGAGGTTGGCTTTTCTCTTGAGTGGAGCTCTGACAAGCTGTGGAGTCTGGATGTTGAAAATGGCTGCCCTCATGCTCCGAGGGTTCCTCTGGCTTCTTGAGAGGCTCAGTTGGGATGGCTAGCCAGGGCTAGAATCCATCTTCCCTCCCAGACACCTTATGATCAGCATAGCACAGGGAGAGCCAGTAGCTGCTCTACCCCAAGTATCTGTGTCTCAGACACATGAAACACAGTACATTAACAATTTAAATATAAGAACTGAAGCTTTAAAACTCATTTTTAAAAATGTAGGTTAATCTATGTGAATGATCTCATCAACAAAATTTTTTATTTAAAGCAAAAAAATCAAAATAGTGGCACTGAATCAAATTAAATGTTTGTGCACAACAAAGAGTATCATTAGCAGAGTGAATATAAACCAACAAGGAACTAAGAGAATGGAGGAAAATTTTTTTCAAATAATGTACATAGTATAGGGTTAGTATCCAGAATTTGTAAGGAACTTACAGACTCTAAGTAAAAATAATAATAATTTAAAGTAAGCAAAGCACCTGAATTTTTCCAAAGAATTCAAGCAACTAACCATCAAATGAGTGAAAATATGCTCAATATCACTAATTATCAATAAAATGGAAATTTAAGCCTCAGCAAAATATCATTTCAAATGTGTTAGGATGACCTTGATGAAAAGAAATGAAAATAAATAACAAATGTTGACTAGGATAAAAAGAAATTAAGAGATAAGAAGTATTACAAAGATGTAGAGAACAAGGAAACTTTTAACAACTGCTAAAATAAAACTGATACAGCCACTATGAAAAAATGTATGATGATTCTTCAAAACATTGAAAATATAGTTATCATGTAATCCAGAATCCCACTTCCAGTTACATAGCCAAAGAAAATGAAATCACTCTCCCATATTCATGGCAACCCTCCCGTGTTCATTGCCATATTAGACACAGCAGTTAAGATGGCAGATGAGGGGCCAGGGCGATAGTCCAGCGCGTAGGGCATTTGCCTTGCACGCGGCCGGCCCATGCCAGTCCGGATTCCATCCCGGCATCCCATATGGTCCCCTGAGCACCGCCAGGAGTAATTCCTGAGTGCAGATCCAGGTGTGACCCAAAATGCAAAAAAAAAAAAGATGGGGGTGAACATAGGTGGCAGGCAATTAAAGGGAGAACAAAGAGAGACACTTGCAATATAATAGCATTCGACAATAAAAGGAGTAAATGCAGCATTTATGACAAAAGAATGGTAAGTGAAATAAACCAGATAAAGAAAGGTAAGTACATAATCTCACTTGAATGTGGCATATGAAATAGTCAAGAATATCAGAACATGGTAAAAGATAAATCAGAACTCATAACTTAAGACTCATATCAAAAAATGATATCAGTTTAAAGAATATTAAAATAACTATTATAAAGAGGTTTTATAGAGGGAAAATATAAACATAATTTAATGAAGACATTGAGGAGGCCAAAATAGAAGTTATGGAGTGAAAAATACACCATCAATTTTTGTTTTGTTTTCTTTTTTGTTTGGGACCCATAATCTGCAATGCTCAGGGGTTACTCCTGTCTCTGCACTCAGGAATTACTCCTGAGAGTGTTGGAAGACCATATAGGATGCTGGGAATCCAACCCCGGTAGGCCAGGTGCAAGTCATTCTCTAATCACTGTACTCTCCCAGGAAAAATACATGTTAAATGAAAAGACATTGAATGGGTGCATAGGATACTATTATGATCAATTCTCAATGTATCAGTCTAACCATTGAGGTTAGTCACTGGGAACCAGAGAGAGCTGACATCCATGCTCTACAGGAGCCCTGTTACCATTCAGTCCCCTTAGCACTTCCAGGAGTAGCCCTTCACCACAAGCCTGGGAGTTGTCGCTGAGAACCCCTAAGTCTGACACCCCCTAAGATAAGGAAGAATATGTCACAGATCATCTTTGTTCATAAAAAGCAAAGCTCTCCAGTGGGACCTTGGCATCAAACAATAGAACTCCAGTTTTGCAAGCAAAAGACTACAACTTTGATCCCTGAGGCTGCCCATAGTCTGGTTGGAATGCAGTCACACTGCTGTGTGGTCCTCAGCACCACAAAGAGATGTATGGTATCTGGTGCAGCATGCAAGTGTGTGCAAGCCCTGGTCATCACAACATCAACAAAGGAAAAAGAACAGGAGAAAACTCCACGATGACTCATTAAACAGAAAAAGCATCCTGTTATAGGTATTTTTAAGCTGGAAAGTCTGAATCATTGCTGGGCCATAAACCTAGATGTACTCTAATTTCATGAACATTGATGCCATGGATTATTGAGGCATACTTGACTATGCACGTCAGAATCCATGCATTTAATTAAAGTTATGATGTGAACAAAGAGTGTCCATTAGACAAGAAGAATCTGGTCTTGGCAAGTGATATTTGCATCAATTTGCTTAATTAGATCAGTACTTTTAAAACAATTTGTAAAGCATAGGATTAAAGGCCTGAATTTCAAAGGATTTAGCAGAAGCCACAATCATGGTTTCAAACAAATCATCTGCAAGAAATTGTAGGCTGAAAATAGCAATTAGCAGTCCACAGAAAAAATTTAATGGAGACCATTTCTATCAATTGAATAACCATGTATAATATGGGCTTGGCTAAAATTGCTGAGAGCTTAACCTTCACCAAATATTTCAAAGTGGAAGAAAACTGTCTCTCTTGTTTATTTCAGAACTAGATTTCAAACAAAAATTAATCCCAGGTGCAAAAAAAATATTCTGTGTCATTTTGGCTTTGGACGAAAACAAAATTTGGCAAAGACTTGTTCTTACCTACCTCTCCATGCTTGTATTTTTGAAACATAAATATAATTTCTTGATCTATGCAATCAGTCAATAATCACTGACTTAGTAAATCTACTTTTAGTTAAAGTTACAATTCAAATGATCATCACAAATACATTTTATTACCAAAAAATAGAATTGAATCAATAATCCTACCTGTTCTTCCTAAAGAAAACAATTTTGGGGGAAATTTTTTTAATTGCAAAGGTAATTGACTTCTTTTTAATTTTTTTTGTTTTAGCATAATACACAGCTATGACCAGGACTTACTCCTGGCTCTGTAATCAGGGAACACCTTGACGTAAAATACTGTTAGTTATAATTTCATGCATACAACATTCGAATACCATGTCTAACGCCAGAGTGTCATCTTCCCTCCACTAATGTTTCATGATGAATCCTATCCAGTACCCTCATCCCACTATGGTAAACTTAATTCTGAAGTCTAATTTTTATATTCTGTTGACTTTGTTCATTTGGTTTCCGTATTAAGTTTTATTATATATTACACAATAAGAGATAATTCTGTGTTTGTTCATCTCTAAAGGATTTCATTCAATATAACACACGGCAGTTACCATCCATTATTTTGATTTATTTATTTGCATTATTTTTATTTTCTAAAGCTGCATAGTATTCCATTATGTCTATATACTACAAATCTTTAATCCATTCATCTGTTCTTGAACATTTTCATTGCTA
This sequence comes from Cryptotis parvus, assembly GCA_021461705.1. Taxonomy (NCBI): domain Eukaryota; kingdom Metazoa; phylum Chordata; class Mammalia; order Eulipotyphla; family Soricidae; genus Cryptotis; species Cryptotis parvus. The sequence continues at coordinate 14,372 of JAJIBD010027092.1, forward strand.
CCACATCTTGGATAGTGTGCATAGTATTGTGGTGAACATAGGGGCATAAATGTCGTTACAATATAATGTTTTTGGATTCTTGGGATAGATGCCAAGAAGTGGATCTGCTGAGCCATTTGGAAGCTCTATTTAGTTTTCTGAGGATTTTACATACTGTATTCTATAAGAGCTAAACCAGTCAACTATCTACAGCACCACTAGTTGTTGCTTTATTTTTTTGATATGTGCAAGTCTCACTGGTGTGAGGTGATGTCTCATTGTTTTGTTCTATATTTCCCTGATGTAAGTGATGAGAACATGTTTACATGTATCTAATGGCCATTTGCAGTTTTTTTTCAGTGTCCATTTCAATATTGTCCACATATTTTGATGCTGGTCTGTTTTTGTTGTTTTGTAAGTGATTTTTATATCTCAGATATTAACCTTTGTCAGATGAGTGGTGGGCAAATATTTTCTCCCAGTCTATATAGTTTTATTATCACTTGTCTTCACTTGTCTTCCCGTTCATCATCGATTTGCTCGAGTGGGCCCCAGTAACATCTCCATATGTCCTGTCTCATGCTAGTAGAGCCCAAGGGCATCTGCTTGCTCCAGGAACATAAAGAGCCTCAAACCATTCCATCAGGTCATGGGAATGAGGTCTATAATTGTTACTGGTATTTGGCATATCAAATAAGACACGGGTAGCTTGCCAGGCTCTGCCGTGCGGGTGGCATACTCTTTTGTCACTTCTGATCTCCAAAACACCCATTTTAAGTAATGGCTGCATTGCATTTCATTTCATGGGTGGATACCAAAGAATACACTGAGGCAGTCCCTGTTGAAATTTTACACAATTACAAATCTCCTGTCACTCTGTCACTTTTGTCACTATGAATAAATGTATTTCTTTGTGCAGATGTGCAATATACATATTCTTAGAATATATACATGGAGAATACATAGAACTGAATTTGCTAGTTCAAAGGATGTGTGCAATTTTTTTTTTGTTTTGCTTTGGGGGCCACACTTGGCTGTGCTCAAGGCTCTTCCTGGCTCTGAGCTCAGGCATCACTCCTGGTGGGACGTTATTGGGTGCCAGGGATCAAACCTACGTCAGAAGGCAAAGGCTTTCACGCAGTCCTATTTTTCCAGCTCCTCAGGTGTGCAATGCAAAGTTATCAGAACTTATTAACGTTAGTTTTATTATACTCATCTTTTTTTTTGTTTTTGTTTTTGAGCCACACATGGAAGTGCTCAGGAGTTAATCCTGGCTCTGTGCTCAGAAGTCATTCCTGGCATGCTCAGGGGTTCATGTGGGATACTGGATATGGAGCCCAAGTCAGCTGTGGGGAAGGCAAAAGACAAGCACCTTATCTGCTGTACTATCTCTCCAGCCCTGGTCATCATTTAAGTCATTTATTATATCTTCTCCTCTTTCATTTCTGATTCAGTTCTTTTAGAGAGTTCTCTTGTTTGAGTACTTCTAGTGATTTGTTTTCTTCTTTAAAAAAAGACTTCTTGGATTCATTGATCAATTTGAAGTCAATGGGTCCCTAAAGGCAGTGTATGTGAGACAAAGAGGAGAGAGATGGCCACTTTCTCCGTATCTTCCTCTTCCACCTTAGCTCTGGCTGGGAAGGCTAGGCCTGATAAAAGTCTGCAAGCAAGGCCCTGCACAGCACAGACCTGAGTCCCACCAGCTCCACAAGGCATCTGTCAACCCATACCAGATGTCTGCCTTGTCATTTTAGCAAGGAAGTCAATCCCTATCACCAATTTCTCTGGGAGGGCGTGGACTCAGACTGGAGTGAGGAATTGTTCTTTGCAGGAATAAAGAAGTCAGTCCTAGGCCTTACTCAGGATTTCCAGGTCTCTGTCCTATCTCACAGAAAAGTTTCAAGAGTAGACAGGCAGTGAAGTAAAACAGATTTTATTTGGAGGCTTTGACTCTGTCAAAGTCTTTAATTCTGTTAAAGCCTTTGACTCTGTTGAGACTGAAGCAGTCATCGAAGTCCTAGCTAAACAGGGCATTCAAACCCAGTACATCAAGATCCTCTGTGAGCTGTAATAATTATCTAATTATCTCAAAACTGTACCTGAGAAATGCTTTAAAGAATTAAGTATGTACCCAAATCTGTAGGCATCAGGGGCTTTTATCAATGCCATGTCTCTTATAATCTTTAGAGAGAAGGAAAGCATTTTTTGTTCATGTTGATCACTACAAGGCTGGTACAATTCACTTCTATGGGTTTCAGGGCAAGGTTCTGCACATCAGAAAAAAATAGGAAAGAAAAACATGACATCCAAAAATCACCATGACAACCTATATTTTCTCACTTCTGACATTCTACTCATTATATTCTAATTGAAACATTTGTAGGGGGAAATATATGTGCCTCCCAGTGCCATGCCTGCCTGCAGCTATAACAAATCTAAAGATAGCTTTATAAGGAACTAAAAGGGCAAAATCCTGAACTCTAAAACACTTCCTTCCTTTTTTTTTTTTTTTTTTTTTGCTTTTCAGGTCACACCTAACAACACACAAGTGTTGCTCCTGACCCTACAGTCAGGAATTACTCCTGGCAGTGCTCAGGGAATCATATGGTATGCCAGGGGTCAAACCCGAGTTGGTCACGTGCAAGGCAAACACCCTCCCCACTGTGCTATAGCTCCGGCACCCCTCCCATTTCCTGTGAATAAATCCCACCCTGCTTTACATACACTGGAGATGATCATAAAAGATGCAGTGAAACTCTTCTAAGAGTCAGCTTATAGTCTGTGCCTTTTAATGCCTCCATTTTACTTGACTTTAAGCCCTTTTTGATAAGATCATTCTTGCACTTTGCTGCCTTTGTGAGTTCTGTTAAAAGAGCACAAGTGCCTCTATTCCCCATTGGGGTGGTGGGGCTTTTGCAGGATCCAGCTCAAGGCCCCTACCCAGCTCCCCCACCCCCATACCTGCGTGGCCAATGCAGGCCATCCCCCACCCTTGACTGTCCTCTTTCCTCCTCTCACTTCCTCTCGTGGACTGGGCTGTGTACATGGGTTTGGCCCTGAGAGCCTGGACCTCCCCCAGCCGGCCCACCCTGGCTGTTCCTCAATGCTGGGAAGGTGTTCTGTCTGCTGCACACGGCCCTCTCTGGCCATTCCTCAATGCCGGGAAGGTTGCCGTGATAGCAGAGGATGTTATGTTTGGTAAGTAGACTCAGAGACATCCAGTTTAGGGAACAATTGCCATTTCCTCAAAGACTCTGAGAAGGTTGAATTTTCTATTACCCATTATAGAGAAATAAAAGAGGACAAATCCCGAAATCCCGAAATCTAAATGTAGCGTCCTTTCATTCCACATGCTTACTCATTTAGTCTGACTTTACTTATTCTAGTGGACACTGTGTCAATAATATTAAAAACTGTTAAGCTCCATTTTTTTTATTTTCCAGAGGTAAATGATTTCTGTTGGTTCCCAGTTATCTCGGTCATAGATTATCAGTGATCTTGGCTTTTACAATCCTTCCACCTCATCTTTTAGTCCATCCTTCTAGTTTTCATTAAATAAACTATTATTTTATGTTCCATTTAAGTGTCTTAAAAGGACACTCAAGTGAGAGAAGGAATCCGGAGTTCTGACCTCCGTCGCTATTCCAGAATCAGGGACGCTGTCTCGTTTGCCAAGGCATCGAAAATCAGATGGGCTGGATATGTAATGTGATTTGGAGACAACCGCTGGACTAGAGCCGTTACCGACTGGATCCCACGGGATGTCAAAAGATCACGTGGCCGCCCACCTACAAGATGGTCAGACTTCCTTGTAAAGACCCTGAATGAACGGTTTGAGGCTCTTCATATTCCTGAATCAACCAGATGCCATTGGGCTACATTGGCACATGATAGGGTCCAATGGAAATGTTACTGGTGTCCGCTCGAGCAAATTGATGAATAACGGGATTCAAGTGATCAAGTGATCAAGTGATCCTTTTAAGTATTTGTATGCTTATATTGCTGTTATTTGATTGATGAGATTTTTTTTTTTTGCTTTTTGGATCATACCCAGCATTGCTCAGGGGTTACTCCTGGTTCTGCACTCAAGAATTATTCCTGGTGGTGCTTGGGGACCATATGGGATACTGGGGATTGAACCTGGGTTGACCACATGCAAGGCAAATGCCCTGCCAGCTGTACTATCGCTCTGCCCCCAACTGATTTGACTTAAGTATCTTTCTCTGCTAATGCAGCAAAAGGAAGGGTTTTCCTTTCTGGCCCCTCATTATTCCTGTCTATTGCTGTCTGCAAGTTCTATGGCTATCTCTACATTGTGAGGATATATAGTCTCTATATTCTATATTTCTTCTGTAATTCCTGAAAATACTTAGCCTTACTAAAATTTTTTTTTAAGTTTCCTCTTTTTATCTAATTTGGCTACATGTCTTCACCAGTTTTTTTCAAGCCAGTCTAATATTTTCTGAATTTTTAAATAACTAAAACCATCTATCTGCTGCTTTTATTCTCCAATAATACTTTGAGTTCTGTATAGCATCCTTTTTCCCCTCAAAAAAAAAAGTGTCCTTCAACATTTCTCCACTATTTTTTTCCTATCACAAGGTTTGCACCTGAATCACAACACCAGTCCTAGTCTTTGTTTCATTCAGTTGACTGAGGGATTTTAATTGAATCACCATGAGATACATGGTTACGAATGATCGATTTCCAATCATACAATGTCCCAACGCTCATCCCTCAACCAGTGTACATTTTCCACCACCAATATCCCCAATTTTCCAACCGCCATCACCACTCATCCAACCCCCACCCACCCCAAGCCTGTCTCTATGGCAGGCACTTTGCTTCTTTTTTTCCTTTTTTTTAGTGAATCACCATGTGATAAACCATTACAAAGCTGTTCATGATTTGGTTTCAATCGTACAGTGTAACAACAGAATCCCTCCACCAGTGCTCATTTTCCAACATCATTGTGTCCATTTCGCCTCCCATTCAGCCCTCACAACCTGCCTCTATGGATGGCACTCTTTCTTCTGCTGCTGCTTCTGCTTCTGCTTCTTCTCCTTCTCACTTATTATTACTTTTCTTTTCTTCTTTATTCTTACTTCTCCTCCACCTTATTCTTTTTTCTTCTTTCCTCTTTCTTCTTCTTCCTTCTCCTTCTCCTTCTCTCCATTTGCGTATTGTGGTTGGCAATATAATCACATAAAGTCATGTATATCCCTTTACCTACTTTCAATATTAAGTTCTAGTCTAGCATTACTATTCCCAACTATTATTGTCAAACTGAATCCTTTTCTATCTTACCCTTATGTGGTAGATTCCAATCACTGGCGTGTCCTCCTTGCTCCTGTTTTCCCTGGCCTTGAATATTAGTTTCATACTATTTTTTAATATTGCCCAAATAGGTGTAGTCATTCTATATCTGTCCTTCTCCTGACACATTTCACTCAGTATGATACTCTTCATGTCCATCCCTCCATTTGTAAGCAAATTTCATGACATCATTTGGTAAATGATGTAAATACTATACAATCTGCAGAGTATTCCATTGTATAGATGTACCATAGTTTTTTATCCAGTCATCTGTTTTCAGGCACTCAGGTTCTTTCTAGATTATGGCTATTGTGAATAGTGCCGAAATGAGCATAAAATTGCATATGGTGTTCTGCTGCTTGTTTTTGGGTCCCCAGGGTATATTTCAAAAATTGGTATTGCTGGATCAAATGGGAGCTCAATTTTTAGTTTTTGGAGGACTGACCATATTGAGGGGAGAGGAGGGGATGGAAAGGGAGGGGGAGAAGAGAGGGCAAAAAAAGGGAGAGAAGGGGATTAAAGGGGAGGAGAGAGGAGGGAAAATTTTATTTCATAAAATTTTGTGTTTATTTTGTATCTTGCATTAGACATTAGTACAGATTCTTTTGCATGTGACTTTCCAATTTTCCCAACACCATATTCAATATTGAATATTTCTTCAATATTCAATGAATAATATTGAAGAAAATATTCTTTATCTATTGCATGATTTTCATTTTTTCATAAATTAAATTTCAATGAATGTATGGATTTATTTCTGGACTTTCAATGTTCTTCCATTAATTGAGGTATCTATTTTTACAACAGTATTTTATATCAGTATTTTTATATACTTTTATATATATTTTTATATCAGTACCATATAATTTTAATTAATGTTGTTTTGAAGTATTCTTTGAAGTCAAGCTATATGATGCCTCTTTTTTTACCTTCAGGATTATTATAGTCACTTGTCACTTGTCTTCCCATTGTTCATCGATTTGCTTGAGCTGGCACCAGTAACATCTCCATATGTCTTGTCACATGCTAGTGTAGCCCAAGGGCATCTGCTTACTTCGGAACACACAGAGCCTCAAACCAATACTTCAGGTCATGGGAATGAGGTCTATAACTGTTACTGGTTTTTGGCATATCAAATATAACACGGGTAACTTGCCAGACTCTGCCATGCGGGAGAATGATCATTACAATGTATAAATGTGAAAGATCCTGGGAAGGACCTGGTCCTAACTTCCATTATTGACTAAGAATGTCTTGCAGCCACAGAATGGCCTTGCGCCAGTGCCGCTGTGGGTCAGAAGTGTCTCTTTTCTGGTTTTTGGGTGTGGTGGCTGGGAGCTTGCAGCTACGCCCTCCAACATGGAGGTGGAAGAATCGGAGGAGGAGCCCAAATCCCAGCTCCAAGTCTGGCGAGCGTTGCCCCCAGCACATGTGAGTAAACCCTAGGAGCTATGTTGGATTCGGCCAGGGGCTGGTCAAGCTATTTACCACCCTCCGAACTCCATGGGCTGCTCCACGAGGGGCTGAGCTGCGCAGCTGTGGGTCTGGAGGTCATACCACCCTGAACGCACCAGATCTCATCTGATTATTATAGTATTGAAGATAATTTATTAATTTAATTAAGTTTACTATTTTTATTGTACTTCCTTGTGAAAATCATTTATAAAAATCAAATTCATTTCTTTCTGGAAAATGAATATTTTGACTATATTATTGCACTTATTCATACACATGGAAGATCTTTTCATTTTGCTCTCTTTTTCTATTAAAACACTGGGATTTGCAAAATACAAAATTTTTCATAATACATAGTTAGAAATATTCATCATCCACACCAATCCCACCACCAGTGTGTTCCCACCACCAAAGACCCTCATTTCAAACCCACCCTCCATCCCCATGCCTGCTACCTCAGCTGGCACCAATTATATTGACCATTACAGCCCACATATGGCAATGGCATTGATAAAGTCATGACCTTTTTTTTCTGTTTTGTCACTCTCAGACATGCCTGAGACTCTCAGACATGGGGCAGAGCTGCTACTTGCTCTCCCTGTGCCCAGCTGCTTGTGAGGCACCCGGGAGGCATGGTGGGTTCTAGCCCTGACCTGCCATCCCAGCTGAGCCTCACAACAAGCCAGACCACCCTCCCCCACTCCATGGGGCCCGCCATTTTCCACATCCGGACTTCCCTCTAGTCACAACTCTACCCAGCAGACCAGTCTATCACAGCCCGGATCATCGACAGCCACCCTGCAGCAGTTTTTTTTTTCAATCCGGCCCAGGTATGCTGAACCAGAGACTCTCAGACATGGGGCAGAGCTGCTCCTTGCTCTCCCTGTGCCCAGCTGTTCGTGAGAGGTGCCCTGGAGGCATGGCGGGTTCTAGCCCTGGCCTGCCATCCCAGCTGAGCCTCACAACAAGCCAGACTACCCTCCCCACTCCATGGGGCCCGCCATTTTCCAAATCCAGGCTTCCGTCCTCGTCACAATCCCTCTCGTCACAATCCCTCTCGTCCAGCAGACCAGACTATCACAGCCCGGCTAGCGCGGCTGCTAGCGGCAGCGCAGTTTATCAATAAATGCTTTATTTAGAGGTGACTACAACAGTACGCCACCCGCACGGCAAGCCTGGCAAGCTGCTAGTGTAGTATTTGATATGCCAAATACCAGAAACATTTATATTAGGTCATTCCCGTGACCTAATATAATTATTTGAGGCTCTTTATGTTCCTGGAGCGGGGGATGCTTTTGGGTTCTACTAGCATGAGCAGGGACATATGGAGATATTACTGGTGCCCGCTCTAGCAAATAGATGATTAACGGGAAGATAGTGATAGATAGTGATAGGTAGTGTCATGAGCTAATCTGGTCAATTTCTGCTCTTCCATTGACCATCTGAGTTTCTAGAACATAGTTGCTTTCTACTAGTTTGATATATTGCACGGCTGCAAAGCAGCTTCTCTCTTGGGTGGGGCTCTCATAAGCTTTGGAGTTCAGATGTTGAAAACACCTGCCATTATGGTGTGGGAGGTTCCTCTGACTTCTTCCGAGGCTATATTGGGGTGGTGAGTAGGAACTAGAGCCCGCCCCTCCCTCCAAGATGCATCATGATCAGCCGAGCACAGTGAGTGAGGGTAGCAGCTCTGCTCTATGTGTCTGTGTCTCTGGATCCTAGCCAACAGCCCAGGAGCAGTTCGTGGGTGGGTCCACCAGGCCTTTCATTCGGGACAGAGGTAGGGGAAAGGGACCCCAGCTCCATCTCCACAGAAACCCAGTGACTTTAGCTGCCGAGACCCACTTACCCAGGCTTGAAATTGGCTTCTCTTTTGGGGGCTCTGATGATGTTCTGTGTCTTTTAACTGTGTCTTGTAGGTTTTATTATACAAGTTTTTCATTTTCCTTGTTAATTTAATTCTTAATTATTTATTTGTTTTTGATGCAATTGTGAAAAGAAGTTCCTTCTTAATTTTTCTTCCCATTATTTATTTGCATATAGAATTCAAATAGATGAGAGACTACTACTAAGAGTATACCACCCACATGGCAGAGCCTGGCAAGCTACCTGTGTCATATTTAAAATGTCAAAAACAAGTAACAATTATAGACCTCATTCCCATGACCTGAACAAATGGTGTGAGGCTCTTCGTGTTCCTGGAGCAATGCATGAAGATGTTATTGGTGCCTGCTTGAGCAACCTCGATGAACAACGGGAAGACAAGTGATGCAAGTGATACAAGTGATCGAATACAAATATTTTTTGTTTATGAAGAATACAACTACTCACTTGTATATACCCCTATTTTTCAATTGTATTTTAAATGTGATCTTAGGATTTTGTACATATACTATATTATCATTTGTAAATAATATTAGATTTTTTTTTGTTCTTTGGGTCACACCCGGCAATGTTCAGAGAATATTCCTGGCTCTGCACCCAGGAATTACTCCTGGCAGTGCTTGGGGGACCATATGGGATGCTGGGGATCGAACCTCGGTCAGCCACATGCAACACAAAGGCTCTACCTACTGTGCCTGCTGCTCTGGCCCCCTACTTATTTTTTTAATCTGGTTTCTATTTATTACTTGCTAGTTGCTCTAGTTAAGACCTCTGATACTACATGCTGAGTGAAGTTATTCAGAGAGAGAGGGACAAAGAATTGTCTCCCTCATATGCAGCAGATAAAGAAGCATAGTAGGGGAATAACTAATGCCACAGGCAGTAAAAATGAGTAGCAGCAGAACTGTTCTTCAGCAGAAAGTGAACCACTTAAGTGGGGGTGGTTGTAGATCCGGAAAGAGAACACTATGACAAGGAGGTGCAGGACATTGCTTGCCATAGAGACAGGTTAGGGGTCAGGAGGGTAAGTGCAGACATTGGTGGAGGGAAGAGGAGACTGGTGAAAGGACTGGTGTTTGGATATTATACTCCTGAAATTCCGTGATAAATAACTTTCTAAATTTGAATTCAGAGTGATTCAATTCTTTTAAAAGACCTCTTGATTTCTGATTCTATTTATTAGAGTTTTCTATTTCTTTTATAAGTCTAGCTAAATATTTTATTTATATTTTTTGAAACAGCTTTTCATTTCATCAAAATTTTGTGCTGTTGTTTTGGTTTGAATTTTATTTTTACCTCATTATTATTTCCTTTCTTCAGCTAATTTTGATTTCATTTGTTGGTTTTAAAAAATTACTTTAGTAGTACAGTTAAATATTTTATTAGTAAATTTTCTTATGTTCTTATTATTGGACCTATATTGTTAGTATTTCTCTTTAAGTACTGCTTTTATAGTTCTGATAGTAGTGTTCTTATAATATGATTTTTGCAACTATTTGTCTCCAAATATTTTTTAATATCTGCTTTAATTTACTCATTTACCCAGTGGTGTCTGAGAAGCATATTATTGTTTACATATTTATGCTTTTATCAGTTTTCTTTTTAAGCTTATAGCACTTTTATTTAGAAAAAAAATAACCTGACCTCAAGGTTTGCTTATGTATACTCTGCCCCATATCTATTTCATCTTTGAAATAGTTGCATGAGTTCTTGCAAAATTGTAAATTCAGCTGTTATGAAATAAATATTCCATAAATGTTTATTAAGTCCATCCATTTTAGTTCATCATTTAAATGTAATAATATATTTAAATATAACTTAATATTTTGAATATTGTACTCCTGAAACTCAGTCATAAATAACTTTATATTTATTATAACTTTATTTATAGATATATGTAAGTTATATATCTTTAATTTAAATATATTATTTTCTTATGTATTCTCTGTTTAGTAGCTCTATTTGTAGTAGCACATAGAACACTAAAATCCCTTACATAACTTTACTAATTTTAAATATAAATCTTTCTATTAATGACTGCTTAATAAATTTTTATTCTGTTTGGTCCACATACATTAAAAAGTATAAATCCGGGTAGCAAAAAGCCTTTGATCATTATATAATGTCTATTCCTAGTTCTTAACTTTGTTCGATTGTTTTATCTGATATAGATATTGTCGGGGCGCTCCGCCGGGGTCCCCGACAGTGCCGGGAAGCGAAGTTCCCTTCTACCTCCGAAGCCGGCGAGAAATGGATGAACACTCAGGAATCCGATGAGGTTTTAAAAAAGCTTTACTTATCACAGGTTCAGGCATACAAATCAGCAAAAGGAAAAACCCGATGCTTAGGATTCCAGGCTAGAACCCCAGCCACGTGTAGGCCAAGATGGCGACCACCACGTGTAAAGCTTCCAAGGGGAATAAACGTTCACAAGGCGAAATCCCACCGGGAAGAAGAAGCACGGGAGAGCGGGAACCGGCTAGTTTATACCCCCCGCAGCTCAGACCTTCCTCCCATTGTTATGGAAAGCAGGGAGGGTCCAATGCCCCTTAGGTAGTCCCTCCCTGCATCTCACCTAGGGCCTTTACTGTGCTAATGTTTTGAGCCGGAATGCCTTTGAAATGTAGAGAAGGGGGTTTCTGAGATGGCATGTCACTGTACCAAAGATCAACACCAATGCCAGTTAAATATTTCTCCAAGCCTTCACAAGTCTCCTCTACTTCATTGTAGTTTTATATTTTATCAGGGAGCCATGCTTGTTTGTTTGGAAGCAAACAGCATTTCTCTCTGGTCTAATTACTTAGGTGTCCTTACGTGGCCAGGCTAATATGCTGGTAAGATCTAGCTAGTCCCACGATGATTGTGATAGCATGGGAGAATATTTATACCAGCTAGTACAGCATACATGGTCGGATAAACTGCCACATTTAGACTACCCCCTTATCTACGGAGTGATTTGGGAGGCAATCCAGAGCAGATGCAGCGGCCCTTAGGAGTCCTGCAACAGATATAGCTTTATATAGTAGTCAGCAAAGCACAAGGTGTTATGAGATCACAAATGAGAAAATACTATTATAAGTGAAGAGTATGATAGGTGAGATTGAGGGAAAAACCCTCAATAGAAGCTCTGAGCAAAAGAATAACAGTAGCTGATAAAAAAGATCAAAGAACTCCGAGATGAAATTTAAGATACCTTTTAGTAAATACCAGAAGGTGGAAAACTTTTTTTAAACTTTTCCCCATTTCATTTAAACATTCTGATTTACCAACTTGTTCATGGTGTTTGTTAAGGCAATCATCATTGTTTTTTGTTTTACAGACAATCCAATCACCACTGGCACCTTCTCTGCACCATTGTCTCCATTTCCCAACCAGCCCTCAAGTCTGCCCCCCATAGAAGGCCCACAATAATTACTTTTTACTTCTTGTTAAAACTCTGTGGCTAACAGAATGATCAAAAAATATTTCAGCAGAAGAAAATTTTTGAAATTCTTGTATGTGACCATTAGGATATCAAGTCAGGATTGAGCTCCACAGAAAACCTAGTCTGCAGAAAACTTCAGCACATGATTCTTTTAGCTGAAACCTCCAGGCCTCCCTGGCAGTCAGGATGTGTGACCCCTCACACTTCCCCTTACTTCTGAAAGCCCTGGAAGCCCCAACTGCCACCACCATGTAAACGCATCTAACAGCCTTGTTCCAGGGACTCAAATAAATCTTGAAAGAGATCAACTAGCTGCAAAACTTTCTTGAATACCCATTGCCAGCTGAAACTCCTGAGTGATCTCAGAGAGGGCAGGCCAGCTCCCGACCAAACAAAGCCCCAGTAGCTTCTCCTACACCCCAAAGTTGCCCGCATACCTCTGGCCAGACTGCCCAGTTAAATATTCTGGCTTTGACATCTCCACTCTAGAACACTGACAGCAGTGCACCAGAGTGGGTGGGATGTGTTGTAGAAGCCTACTAATCTGGACTAAACAATGCTAGGTAAGTTAAGCCTTCTGTGTCGATGTTTTTACATCGACACAGAAGGCTTAACTTACCTAGCATTGTTTTTTTTTCTTCATTTAAATGCCATTATTTGCAAAGTATAAAGGTTTATGGGGCTGGAGTGATAGCCCAGAGGGTAGGGCGTTTGCCTTGCACGCGGCCATCCTGTGCCGGCCTGGGTTCGATCCCCGGCATCCCATATGGTCCCCCGAGCACCGCCAGGAGTAATTTCTAAGCGCAGAGCCAGGAGTAACCCCTGAGCATCGCAGGGTGTGACCCAAAAAGCAAAAAATAAAATAAAATAAAATAAAATAAAGGTTTTCACAATACAGTTGTTCAACACCAATTCCACCAACAGTGTGCTCCCATCACCAAAGACCCTCATTTCTACCCACCTTCCATCCCCATGCCTGTTCCCTTAGCTGGCACTAATTATATTGACCATTACAGCCCATATATGAGAATGGTATTGATAAAGCCATGACTTTTTTTCTGGGTTGTTATGTGTGAATCTGGCCAATTTGTTCTTGCATTCACTTTCTGAGTTTCTAAAACATAGTGGGTTTCTACTAGTCAACCCTCCATCGCTGCGCCACAGACAACACTGATTTCAAATTTTTCTCAACTTCTGTTTCAGCCTGTCCTAAGCATACACTGAATAATCTATTCTATATTGCTTATTGGAGATATTTCTCTAAATACAGTTGATGAATATATTCTTAAATGAAAGTCAATAGAGATTATTAAATCTCAACTGGATCCATTGTGCCATTTGGGCCCACTGTATAAGAAATGATCGATATGTTCCCACAGACCAGGCAACGTAACCACACACTTGGGATTGTATGCGCATACTTAATTCTATAAAATGTTATAGAATACCTGGTACATCAGTATACCAAGCTTTGAGATATTGTGTGGCTGCATAGCAGCCACACATTACAGGGAGAGCTGGTAGCAACTCTGCAGTGTGTCTGCATCTCTGGATCATGGCTGACAGCACCAGAAGCAGTTCATGGTTGGGCCCACTGGGTCTCCTGGAAGGGACAGAGGTGGGGGAAGGGGCTCCAGCTCAGATGGAAAAGTTCTTGAAAGAAATGAACAGCACACCAGAGAACAATGGTTTGAGTTCAAGAGGAACAATGAAAGAATCAACAGGATCCCTGAAGATTAGAAAAGAAAATTTGATTAAGAACTATTCAAGTTCCCCAGAGTTGAGGAGTAAAAGCAACCAAATACAAGAGATCCAAGGGGTGAAACCAGACTCAAATAGGAAAATCCTAAGACATGTCATACTGAAAATGATTAAGTTCAAATGCACATACAGAATACTGACAGCAACAAGACCATGAACAGAAATTACACACCTAGAAAATTTCACAAGATTCATAGAAAGGCCTATCAAATGAGACTCTGTGAACCAGTATAAAAAATGTAGATTAGTATACTCTGTGAAATAACTCATCACCAAGAATCTCTCTCTCTAGCTACACTTTCATTCAGATCTAAAGAAAAATATAGAGCTTCAGAGTCAGGCAACAGTTTGTGGGATTCATAGCAACAAAATCAATCTTGAAAGAAGCATTGAAGGAGTTTTTTTTTAAAAGACAAGACAAACTTCCCAACACTTGGCATTGATAATGGCATTCATTTATGTTGCTTATCAGTGCCCTGTTCCAGAATGGGAAGGGTTGGTTTACTCCTAGCTTGCTAAGGGATTTACATGTCTTCAATAATGAATTGTTTCCTTTATAATAAATTAATGTTTTATTTATGTTGAAAGCTCCACATGTGACCAAACTTTTCTATCCATAGAGGTTTCTACTATACTATTTTACTTATTGATGTAGACATTTAAGCAATACTAAAACTTTCTAACAAAAAAGACAAATTGTCTTTCTCAGGATAAAACACACTTTATGCAATTATAGATGTTAAGATTTTCAAGACTATACTTTCAGGGATCATTTCTATAGTTCGTTAAGATTTTCCTCTTTGTCCAGGAGCCACTGAGGTCCCCAACAGTATCAGGACAGAAGTTCTCTTCTACCTCCAAGGCCGCCAGGGGAATGGATGAACCCTCATGAGTACAGCGCAGTCCCAAAAAAGGCTTTTAATAGTACAAAAGCTCTACCACTGCAATCCAATATAATGCAAAGACTCTAGCTCTTGTCAGAACTAGACCATACACAAAAGCCCAAGTCTCTCACCAAAGAGAGAGTATCTCACCCGAGAGGATTCCTCCGAAAAGAAGGGGAAAGGGAAGAGTGCATCAGGTCAGTCCCCTTATATACACCAAAGTAATCCTAACTGTTGACAGGGAGGGTTCTGTCAACAAATAAACATAAACAGCTTCTAGATAGTAGAAGGGTGGTGCCACACCCTATTATAGGTATAAACAAAGGAGTATGTCAAGGACTAATCCCTTCAGAGATGATCTCTTATGTAAAACACTGAGAGAGAGAGAGAGGGGGGCTGGTATAAGGTAATACATCTTAACTTCATGGTCTTCATGTAATCTAGATGGTACCCAGAAGGTCCTTCTTATTTATTATTTGCACCAGGGTGATTCTGAGTATCTTGTTCTCTGTATACTGAAAGGGTCACACTCACTTGCTTGAGAACAAACTTGTATGATCCTTCCTATAATCTTAAACAATAGTCTCAACGTAGCCAGGGTGGTAATCTACTGGTAAACTCTAACTGTCCCATGCTGGATGCAGTGAGTATAAAGAGGAGCTGTGCCCAATCTAGATTATATAGAAGTCTTAGTAGATGTATAAATCAGAAATTATTCAGAGTCAAGGTGACTTCTGTAACTGCCACACCCTCTATCAGTGTTTACATAGAAGAGAGATCTCATTATAATGAACCTTGGGTTAAGAACATGTAAGTAGATTAATCTGTGAGTGGGTAAAACAGCAAAGCTCCCAGACTAGCTAAGCCTGTCATCTAACACCTCTTACTCTTTCTTAATTCTCTTTATTATTACTAAATTTTATATTTATAAATTAATTCATTTCATGTATTTTAATGTGTTAGCACTAATTGTTCAAAATATTAATTTTTTATTTTAATTTACATACCTATAAAAGATATTGTTTTTGAAAAATATTACTTGATCAATTTATCATTTATTTACAATTTTGTGGAATTCCAGATTAGCTCTACTAATCTACATATGTGTAGATATCAACACCATTTATACAATTTAATAAAAATAATAAACAAGACTCACCAACAATCTGCTATACTCACAAAGAAAGAAAAAGATGAACTCTATTAAACCAAATTAGAAATGAGACACCATAAGAAATATCAAAGAAATTGAAAAGATCATCAACTATTACTATGAAAATATCTATGTCATGAAATTGGATAACCAAAAAAGAAATGGATAAATTTTTTGGATTCCAACCAATGTATAAATTGGTTGGTGGGACCGGAGAGATAGTCCATCGGGTAGGGCGTTTGCCTTGCACATGGCCGGCCCATGCCAGCTCATGTTCGATCCCCAGAATCCCATATGGTCCCCTGAGCACCACCAGGAGTAATTCCTGAGTGCAGAGCCAGGAGAAACCCCCTGAGCATTGCTGTTGTGACACAAAAAAGCAAAAAATAATAACATAGATAAGACAGACAGACAGACAGACAGACAGACAGACAGACAGACAGACAGATAGACAGATAGACAGATAGATAGATAGATAGATAGATAGATAGATAGATAGATAGATAGATAGATAGATAGATAGATAGATAGATAGATAGATAGATAGATAGATAGATAGATAGATAGATAGATAGATAGATAGATAGATAGATAGATAGATAGATAGATAGATAGATAGAGATAGATAGATA
The DNA here is from genome assembly GCA_021461705.1 of Cryptotis parvus. Taxonomy (NCBI): domain Eukaryota; kingdom Metazoa; phylum Chordata; class Mammalia; order Eulipotyphla; family Soricidae; genus Cryptotis; species Cryptotis parvus. The sequence continues at coordinate 30,860 of JAJIBD010027092.1, forward strand.
GATAGATAGATAGATAGATAGATAGATAGATAAAATCGGTTGGAATCCAATGGATAAATTCTTGGACTACAAGAAATGGATAAATTCTTGTACTACAACCCTCCAACACTGAAGGAAGAGGAAACAGAACATCTGAAGAGAACAATCACTAGTAGGAAAGTTGAACTGGTAAAGTCTCCCAAAAAAACAAAAACTTCAGCCCATAGGGATTAACTAACGAGTTCTTCCAAACCTTTAAGGAAGACATCTCCGGGGGTGGGGCTGGGGAAGGGGGCAGAAAGATAGTATAGCATTGAAAGTTCCAGCTGGTACATGAGCGGTCCTGGGTTCAATACCCAGTGTCCCATATGGTTACTTGTGCTCATCCAGAATGATTCCTGAGTGCAGAGTAAGAAGTAACCCCTAAGCACCAAAAATATATAAAAGGAAATATACTTTCCAGTATATACTCCACACCTTCTTAAGCTCTTTCAGGAAAAAACAAGGACAGGAATTCTCCCAAACAGTTTCTCTGAGGTAAATATTATGGTTATACCAAAAACAGACCAAAAAAATTAGTAAGAAAGAAAATTATATATATATATTATAGATGATCAATTTCACTGATGAACATATATGCAAAGATCCTTAACATAATATTAATAAACTTAATCCAATAAGGAAAGATCCTTAATCCTTTACAATAACTCTGGCTCCTAAAATCAATCCAATAATTCATAAGAAAATATCCATATCATGATCAAGTAGAATTTATCCCAGGGATGAAAGAATGGTTTAATATATAGAAATCAATGTAATACAATATATCAATATAAGGAAAATTTCATATTATCATATAAAATAATCTAGAGAAAGCATTTGACAGAATTCAACATGCATTATTAATAAAAACGCAATAAAATAGGAAAAGAAGGAACTTTGCTACATATAAAGTCATTTACCACAGAATGACAGCTCACATCATAATAAGTGGTGAGAAACAGAATACCTACCCTGTCATGTCAAGCACAAAATAAGGTGACACACTCACCACTATTCAATATAGCATTGAAAGTCCTTGCACAGCAATTAGGCAAGAAATAGATATTAAAGGTATCGCAATTGAAAAAGAAGTCAAACAATCACTAATTGCAGATAGCATAATACTATATCTTTCAAACCCTAAAGACTATAAACACTCGTTGATCACTTGATCGCTTGACATCCTGTTATTCGTCAATTTGCTCCAGTGGGTGCCAGTAATATTTCCATTTGTCCCTGTCACATGCCAGTGTAGCCCAATGGCATTTGCTTGCTTGCTTCAGGAATACAAAGAGCCTCAAACCGTTTGTTCAGGGTCTTGATGAAGAAGACTGACCATCTTGTAGGTGGGTGGCCATGTGATCTTTTGACATCCTGTGGGATCCAGTCGGTAACAGCACTAGTCCAGCGGTCGTCTCCAAGTCGCAATACAAGTCCAGTCCATGTGATTTTTGATGCCTTGGCAAACGAGGCAGCATCCCTGACTCTGGATAGTCGACAGAGGTTGGAACTCCAGATGCCTTCTCTCACTTAAGTGAGGCATGATATTCAAAGCATAGCTCTTTCAATTCCTCTTTGGGAGACCCAAATAACGTTCTCATCCTGCTTTAGTAGGGCCCAAGTGTCTGAGGCATATGTTAATGCAAGGAGAATGGTGTAGCCACAGATATGTGCCCGGAGCCTGAGGTTTTTTGTCCTTTTAGCTATTTCTTCAATGCTCTTGAAGGCGTTCCACGCCACTCTCTTCCTCCTGCACAGCTCAGGTGCAAGGTCATTCATCATGTTGAATTCTCAACCTAGGTACACATAACTGCTGAATTCAGAGATCTTTGTTCCATTGAGAGTGAATGGAGCATCTGGAACTAGTTCATTTTTCATGAACATAGTTTTGTTGAGATTCAGCTATAGACCTACCTTTCCACATTCACAGTCGAAGTCAGCCTGCATTTGTGCCACTTGGCTAATGTTTGTTGTTATTAGAATGATGTCATCAGCAAAGCGGAGGTGGTGTAGTTGCCGACTGTCTTCTTCACTCCCATTCCTTCCCATTCTAATTGTTGCATGACGTTCTTGAGGGTGGTGCTGAAGAGTTTTGGTGAAATGGTATCACCCTGTTGAACCCCTCTTTTGACATCAAGGATCACTTCCTTGTAGAATGGTGAGATCCTGATGGTGAATCCGTAATACTGCTCCCAAAGGATCTTGATGTATTGGGTTTGAATGCTCTGTTTGGCTAGGGCTTCAATAACCCCTTCGGTCTCAACAGAATCAATCACTTTCTTTAAATCAATGAATGTGACAGAGTGGCATTTTGAACTCCCTACAAACCTCAATGAGCTTGGTACAAAAACTCCTAGTAACAATAAACTTGTACAGTAAAGTAGCAGACTGAAAAATCTACACACATAAATCATGGCATTTCTCTGCCATATAATGACATAAAATAGAGACAGAGATTAGGAATAAATTCCATTTACAATGGTTACTCAAAAAATAAAGCACCTGCAAATCAGCTTAACAAAGAGGCGAAAGAGGGACTTGAGAAATAGTATAGTTGGCAGGCATTGGCCTTGCCTAGGTTCAATCCCCACTGTTGGCAGAAGGTAGATCTAAGGATATGCGAAGGAAGGTCTGATAGATACTGCCTGTTAACAGATACACAGGGTATTCTGGCAGACTGTCTCCCAATAGAGTTAGTATGTAGAATTCCCTAGTGAGACTGTTAATCAAGCTGCAGTTACACAGACAAAGCTGTCCTAGGTCATTTCTCTGCACATTTCCTTGTTGGCTATAACTACCCAAGATGGAGTCTAATAGAGGATGCTTAAAATTAGGCAGAAAACAGGTTTTTCTTGTTCTTCTGTCTGACATGTCTTGCCATCGTTGGCTAGTCCTGAAGGCTGCATTAGCAACTGTAATGCGTTCTTTTGTTCATCTCATCTTACCTAGATAGCAGCACCCCCTGCAGGTTTTTGGTTCCTGGTTGTCTCCTTCCTATCATTCCTAAGTCCTATGCAATGAATGTGAACTGTCTTGTAATGTAAACCATGCAAACTTTAAGCTGGATTGCCCTCTGGGAAGAGGGGATAAGAGAGTTGGGGTCCTTGGGGAGGTGGTCAGTCAGTTCAAGTCAGGCAGCTCAAGTGAGTGAGCTCAGGTCAGTCAGTTCAAGTGAGTCAGCTAAAGTCAGTCAGCTCAAGTGAGTGAGCTCTGGTCAGTGAGTTAAAGTCAGTTAGCTGCAGTTAGTCAGCTGCCAAGATGAGAGCTGCTGCCCCTCCGGCTGGTGATCATTAAAAATATTAATGGATATGCATCATGTTCCTGGTGTCTTATCTCTGCACCTCTGACCCTACAGGACATTCCTGCTTCATCCCACCACCTCACATGATCCCCAAGCTCCATCAGGAGTGATCCCTGGACACAAAGTCAAGAATATACCATGAGCACTGCCGTTGTTGCTCAAAAAAGAAAGTTGAAAGGCTTATACAATCAAATCTATAAATCACTAAGAAAAGAAATGAAAGAAGAAGAACTAGAACAAGAAAAACATCTCCCATTCATGGATTGGAAGAATAAATATTGTCAAAATAGGCATCCTACCCAAACCATTAAACAGATTTAATTCAATTTCTATAAATGAATTCACAACATTTTTCAGAAACATAAACAAAATATCATCGAAATTTATATGACAAAATATAACTATCTCCTCCACAAATAACCAGAACTTATGAGAGGAAAAAAAAGATAAGAGTATTCTCTTTTCCCAACTCTAAACTATACTATAAAGCACTAATAACACAGTGTGGTGCTGGACTAAAAACCACTGAACAGAACTGAGAGCCTAGTGACAGATCCTCAAAATAAATCTAAATATATTTAAAAGATCCAAGAGAAACTATCTCCTGGGCAATAGTAAATAATTAAAATCAATAAAAGTAATTAAGAAAATGAAGTAGTGCACTTCTAAATAACCATTGATTGGAGACATCATAAGCAAAATGAGAATATATTTGTAACTGAATCAAAATCATGATATTTATATCCATATTCTGATAGTGTAGAAAACTTCCATAATCCACCGAACAATATCAGAAAGGCTCCCTCAAATCTGGCCAAATATGCATATTTGCATTGAACCAACCTGGATTTGATCTCAGGTACTACATATGATCCCCTGACCACTGCCAGGAGTGAACCCTGAGCTCAGAGCCTAAGTCCTAATCACTGCCAGGTGTGACTTGGCACCTGGCAAATCACAAAACAAAACAAAACAAAAATTTGTGAAACTGAAGATAAAGAACAATGGAAAAAAAGATGAAGTAAAGCAATGGAAAAAGAGGCGATGATATTTGGGAGAAATTTGTAGCTTTCTAAATGTCTATGTTGGAAAGAAAATAATCTGTAAAAAATAATGATTATGTGCTGAACATAATTTAAGGAGTGCAATAATACAAATAAAATTAAAAATTTGCCACCATGTTTTATGGTATAAAAGCTTTAGTGCCACATATTGGACCCAGACCTGTTTTATAAAAAAACTTTTATCTCTGCTCAAATTTCATTCTTAAGATGTGTGCACAGGGAAGAAACTTAATCCAATCAGCACCAGCTCAATTCACCTGCTCCTCAAAGCAAAGTCTCCCTTCATCAACAGCTGACAATGAAAACAGACAAATATTTCCCTAACAGCATTAACGGTTTCTTTCTGATGTTTCCTGATGAAACTAATTCATTGAAATAAACATTTATCCTTAGATCAAGCCATACTATTATAGTTAACACAATACTATGATATTTGAATCAAATAATAGACAAAATTGTTAGGTTTCTTCATGGAGCTAGCATTATGGTTTAATAATAAACCTAAGCGCATTATCCCAAAAGTGTGATAAATTTAATATTGCAAATATATAAGGATGTTGGTGATGCCATAATTCTGCATTTTTCTGTGCCCCCCATTATGAGATTCTGAAATAGTCATTTGACTGTTTTAAGTTTCAGGAAAATATTTACTTTATCTGAATCTTTAATTTATTTTATATGGATAATGTAAATCTTATACTTGTTTGACTTGAGAAAGCTCAGAATCAAATTTGTAGAGCACTACAGACACCACCCAGTAATCTTAGGGAGGCACCTTCAAATCATAAATTTTTCTACCTTTATTTTTCTTTCCCCAATTTTCTATCTGCATTTTCTTTCAGTTTGGGGAGGGACACACCCAGGTGTGCTCAGGGATTACTCCTGGCTCTGTGCTCAGGGATCACTACTGACAGTGGTCAGGAGATCATATGCAGTGCTAGGGATTGAACTGGGGTTTCCTGCCTGCAAGACAAAGCCTTAACCTATCCTATAGTCTCTCTAGTTCTCCATCTGCAATTTTTGCAGTAGCATGCATTATTCTCTTTTGCAATAGAGCATATCTATTTTTAAATGACAGATATCTTTAATTCTGAGTAACTCCTCTAATAGTTGACATTGTTTTGGGTCCCATCCCTTGGTGCTCAGGGACTGCTTTCAGCTTCTTGTTTAAGAGTTACACCTGGCAGTGCCAATGGGACTCCTCACACACAGCATGAGATCTAGCTCTTTAAATGATTTCCCCAGTCTCAATAGTTTTCGTTTTTAACATAATAGTAACTACAAACTAATTTGCTTTTTACCATTACTCCTCTGCTTAGCCAGAAAATTTCTTTGAAGGCACAGTTTATCTTCTAACTTCAAAAAATCATTTAATACACCACTTTGGAGTAACTGCACAAATCAATAGAGATCTTATTTTTTAAAACGGAAGTCAATTGTTTATCAAGGAAATTCTGAACTCATGCCCAATGAAGACATAAAACATAAAACGATGATAAGACGTAACTTGCAGAAAGACAAGTTACGTCTTGTCTTAACTCAGACAACCAAATATAGCATTTTTTTTTTCTGTATACATTCCAAATCACTTAACAGTCTTAAAATTGCTTGTTAGATCAAGGCAGAAATTAAACCAGATAGCAGCTGTTTATTTTTTTTAAGTATTTTATTATACCACCGTGAGATATACAAATAAAAAGATATACAATTAAACAGTTCATGTTTGGGTTTTACCACATGCATTCAGCAACCCATTCATCCAGTAGAACAAAGGAGTGTTTTTAAGCCTCATTAGTAATGGATGCTAGTAATAGTCTTTAACAATTAGCTTTGAGGATGATTGTTTCTTAAGGAAAAACTCACCTCTCAGCTTTCCTTCTGTAGAAGGAAAAATCTTTCCTTTGTCACAAACACTACATAGATTGTGGGCAGTTGCTGTGTTCCAAGAGTTAAGATATTAATAAACCTAATTCTTAGCATAAAATAAATTTTATAATACAATGAAGTATCTCAACAAAGGGATACTAAGCATCTTTGCCAAGATACTTTGTAGCGATACTAAGTATCTACAAAGAGATACTTAACATCACTCATTTCTCAACAAGTCTTGAAGGCCTCTTCTTCAAGCAGCACTACATCATTCGGATAGCTGGAGAGGAGAAAAACTTTTAAAGAAGATGTAGTACTTGCTTCTCCATGAGGCTCTTCAATAGCATGAAGAGGCAGAACACAAATGCATATGTCTGAGAACATGTGTGAAGAAACATGTGTCAAGAAGATTCCTATCATCAGGAGAACAGGGACAGGCACTCCAGGAAAGAGGGTAGGGAAACACTCTACTAAAGATTCCTGAGAATGTACCTGGGAACATTTCCTGGGATGTTTCCTCCCTGGCAGAGACAGTAGCATTCCATGCAAGCAGCAGTTCTTAATTTTTCAGAGCAGAAGATTTTCTTGTATTTTCCCACATCCTTCCCCAGTATGGATCATTGCAGTACAAAAATATTTTATTGCTAGATGGACCCATCTAGCAATTAAAAATGTTTTCACTATAGTTTAGATATAGTGCTACAATGTTGTCAAGTTTATGCATTTGTGTACAAAACTATCCAACACCATCCTTCAAACACTTTTTTTTATCTAACTGTAGTTGCTAAATTACAATTACAGTTGCTAAATTACAGCTTCATACAAGAGATTGTTACTACTTTCTTTAAAAAAACAAGTTAGTCAAAAATAACAACAAAAGCAACTCTAGCCAAACAAAATTAATCTAAAACAACCAAGAGAGACTAATTTTTACACAAGCAGTAATACTTGCTACTGTGCTGATCAATTCAGAGCAAGGAAAATAAATGACAACAAAAGAATTCTTAGCAATAAAACTACAGCAATGTGAGCCTTTAAATTCTGAATGAAAAAGTCAATGTGGAACATCTTTTGAATTGTTAGAAATCTTACTTGTGAAAGAAGTTGGAAATCAAACTCCAAGCCAGCTGAAGGGAAATGTAGTCTGACAACTTTGAAGAGCTCACACCCAAAACCTTGGCTCATACACAGAATAGAAAAAAAGGAAAGAGAAAAAAAAAACTTTCCACAAACTTTGAAACCACATGACTCTAACTTTAGTCCTGTAACAACTTCTCCTTTTTCTGTTTATTCATATTCAAAGCATGATGCTAATGTACACAGATTTATTTATTATAAACAGGTGGTTTGAATTTAGTTCTTCGTGAAAAACTGAATCAGACATAAGTAATATCTTTCGGTAAAAAGTTGAATATCTTTGAATTGCTATCAAGATTTTAATCTCTTTTCTTAAGGGGAAATGAAGAATATTTCCCTTTTTCCTTGATATACTTGCCATTAGTTTTATCTAATTCATCACAGGGCAAAAGGATTTATAGAAACAGTAAATGTAAATCAAAGAGGGGAAACTTGTTTGAAATAAGGTACCTGAAATCCCCCCAGGCTCAGAACTGATCCTTGTAGGGAACTCTGAGACTCCATCATATAATCACACCAAGGAATTATTTTTTGTAAAGTCCCATTTGGTGCAATATTTAACTTTCAGTGACTTTGCTTTTATTAAAGAAACAAATCCTTTATTTGTAATACTGACTTTAACAAAACTATATTCAGAGTTAAGTATTCATGGAAAGGTTCCTTAAAATTTTTTTAAAAAACAACCTAGTTTTTAAAATGGGGGGCTGGAGCTATAGTCCAGCGGGTAGAGCATTTGACTTGCAAAGCTGCTGACCTGGGTTCAATCCCCAGCTTCCCATATGGTCCCCTGAGCACTGTCAGGAGTAATTCCTGAATGCAGAGCCAGGAGTAACCTCTGAGTATTGCCAGGTGTATCCCAAAAAGAAAAAATAACCATACCCCTTATAATGAGGTCTCCAAGTACAATTATTTCTCAGAACAATTTTAATTGTGTCTACTTGGATCAAAATAGAAATCCCTTTATTTCATATATTCAGGAAAGGACCAGTGTGCTCTTGTTTATAGTTAAATGAATTATTGAGAGAAAATAAAATAGTTAAAAATGTTTTTTGCTGAGCAATAAGCTGACTCCAGTCGGAGGGTGCTCCCTAGACATGTAAGACAGATGTTAACCAGATGTGTAGGACTTTGAGTCTGATCCGCAGCATCACACAGCCTCATGGCGTAGCTGGGTGTCACCCTGGTGGGTTCCCAGGTAACCTTCTCCCACACACATACAACTAGTTACAGCCCCTATAGAAATAAATACTAAATTCTTTTGCTCTAATATTTTAAGACTTTTTATTATGATCAATTTGACTTTACAATAAAGATTATTAAAGATGTGAGATAGTACAGTAGGTAAAGTGTTTGCCTTGCACGTGGTTGACCTTGGTCAACCACATATGGTCCCCTGACCCTGCAGGGAGTTAACTCTGAGCACCAAGACAGGAGTAAGCATTGAGCACCAGCGAATGTGGCTCAAAATACAAACAAAACGATTATTAGCCACGTTCAAGTCAATTAACAAGCGTAAAAAACATTTTAGGAATAAATGATCAAAACTAGTCTTTCCTCAGTTCCTGTATTTCTAAAGCGAGTAAATCACTTCTTAATGTTTTCAGTTTGGGGGGCCACACCAGCTGTGCTCAGACTTACTCCAGGCTCTGCGCTCAGGGATCGCTCCTGGCAGAGCTCAGGAGACTGCCTATATGGGGTGCAGGGGGGACAGACCTGCTCTCTGTGCTGTCACTTGGACCCAAGCAAAAGTACTTAAAAAAAACAGAAGCAGGAATAGAGATAGAATACAGGTTTCAATAATGCCTTGCATGCAACTGACCTGGATTAGCAAGAGAGAAAGAGAGAACCACTTGAGAGACCCTTCCATGCCCCCAAATGCCCCAATCATAAATTAGCAGCTAAATGACAAATATCTATTGGAAGCTAAAAGACAAATAGCTATTTACTTCTTCAAAGAAATTTACCAATCATTTATTTTTTAAATCTTTTTCCAAAAAGAACAGAAAATTTGTACTAATTTTTCAAAATTATTTTTAGAGACTCTGATTTAAACGCAGCAAAAAATGTATTGAACTAGAGTGTCCTTAAGTTTCCAGCCCCCAAAAAATATAGTATAGGATCTTTATATTTTTGTAATTATAATACATGAAATAAAGGTCAATGTAGAACAAGCTTAAACCATGTAACTTCTTTTCTCTTTGCTCGGGGAAGAGAGTATGGGGAGGGGGTCACACCCAGCGGTGCTCAGGGGTTACTCCTGGCTCTCTACTCAAGAATTACTCCTGGTGGTTCTTAGGGACCATATGAGATGCCAGGGATCCAAGCAGGCCACATGTAAGGCAAACACCCTACCCCATGTACTATCACTCTGGCCACAAAATATGTAACTTTGAAAAAAACTGGTAATAGCAAATTATCCATTGCCAGTCTCAAACACATGATGCAGCATTCAACTAGAAACAGGAATTGTTTATGAAACATACAGCAAACTGTTTCTTCCTCCATTCAATTAAAAGTCCATTTTATCCTATTATTGAAATCTGGAATATAATATAAATGAATTATCTTTAACGTGTAGAACAGGAATTTATAGTTAGCTTTAGCATTAAACAGTTTTGTGTTAATTTTGGGCATGAGTACCTTTAGCCAAATATATTTGAAAAGCAAATTCCCAGCACCTGGTTGCTAAAGAAACGAAATAAACAAAAATAAAAGATTTTTAAATGCCTTATTTAGTCTTCTCTTTGAAAAATATGTCTTACTTCCATTTCAAGCAGCAATCAGAAAAAAGGACTAGAAAGGTAAACTTTTGGTAAAGTCTCAAATTAGTTTATAGATTTATAAATCCTGAAATTTAGCTTGAAATACTAAATGTCACTTGTAATAAATTTGAAACATTCATCAAATCACATTTCTTTTCAATGACCATCTCATTTAAAAAGAATGAAAAATACTTTGAGATGTGTGTTGAGCCTTAAATGTTTTTGAATTTCGAATTTTCCTTAGAATTCTAGCACTCAAAACGGAAAAAATCCAAAGTAGTAGTCAAATCAGCTACAGCAACACTCAATTTCAAAAACATTTGCATGAAAAACTTTGCATTGGTATTACATATGCAGAGTTATCCTTCATTTACAGAGTTAAGAATAAGAATTTCTGAGTGAGAGAAACAGAGACAGAGAGACAGATGCAGAGAGACAGAGAAGAAAAGGAAAAGTGCCTGCTATAGAGGCAGATTGGGGAGGGGGAGGGAATTTGGGGACATTGGTGGTGGGAATAGGGCACTGGTAGAGGAACAGTGCTTAAACACTGTATAAACTGAAACCCAATCATGAACATCTTTTGTAATTGTATATCTCACGGTATTATAATAAAAAACCTGTAAAAAAAAAGAAAAACAAAAAAAAAGAGAATAAGAATTTCATCACTGTCTCTCGAGCAGGCACCAGTAACATCTCCATATGACCTGTCTCATGCAAGTAGAGCCCAAGGGCATCTGCTTGCTCCAGGAACATAAAGAACCTCAAACCATTCCATCAGGTCATGGGAATGAGGTCTATAATTGTTACTAGTATTTGGCATATCAAATACGACACGGGTAGCTTGCCAGGCTCTGCTGTGCGGGTGGCATACTCTTGTAGTCACCTCTGATTTCCAACATTTATTGATGAATCATGTGGCTGCTTGTGGCTGCATGAACCAGGCTGTGTTAGGCTCTTCTGCTGGGTGGAAGAGATCTGCTGCCTGCTGCTCTTCCACCCAGCAGAAGAATTTCATAGTGACCAAAAATTATATATGTGTGTATGTGTGTGTATGCACATACATAAAACCAATGGTCAAAGTGAGCTTTCATCAAATGTTTCTCTTAGCCAGCTCAAGAAAATTCTAGAAATGATTACTTAGGTGCCTTAAGATGAGTCAGTCTTCAAATTAATATGAAAACTAATACAATAATGCTTAAATAAATCGAAGCAAATTGAACATAAAGCAGTATATCTGAACCTCGGGCATATTCAGCAAATTTTTTAACATTTACTATAGCTGTCACTAGCTTGTTAAGCTAGCTGTCACTAGCTTTGTTAACTAGTTAGTTAACAAAAAATAAACTTAACTTATGATCTGCCAAAATATTAAGATGTTATAGATCACTTGATAACTTGACATCCCATTTTTCATCGATCTGCTTGAGCGGGTGCCAGTAACATTTCCATTTGATCCTATCATGTGCCAGTGTAGTCCAATGGCATCTGCTTGCTTCAGGAATACGAAGAGCCACAAACCTTTTGTTTCAGGGTCTTGACTAAGAAGTCTGACCATCTTGTAGGTGGGCAGCCACATGATCTTTTGACATCCCGTGGGATCCAGCAGTAACGGCTCTAGTCCAGCGGTCATCTCTAAATCACATTAATGTCCAGCCGATCTGATTTTCGATGCCTTAGCAAACGAGACAGCGTCCCTGACTCTGGAACAGCATTGGAAGTCAGAACTCCAGGTTCCTTCTCTCACTTGAGTGAGGAATGATATTCCAAGTATAGCTCTTTCGATTCCTCTTTGGGAGACCTGAATAGCATTCTCATCCTGTTATAGATGTTATAAGATGTTATAGATACTTAACAAATATTGACACATTTTAGAGACAAGGTGATCTCGTTTCCACAGAGAGTAAGTCTGCAAGTTTAGTGTACCTGTGCAGTGAGTGATGGTTGGGTGAGCTTTACTTCATAAATCAACAAATGCTACCCAATAGTGAACATAAATATTATGCAAAACTTGTTTCCATAAAACCTACTGCTTATGACCACTAACAAAACAACTAAAAGAAAAGATTACCATATGGGACTACATGAAGCTAAAAAAGCTTCTACACTTCAAAAGAAACAATGACCAAGATACAAAGACAGGCCATTTTCGCTGTCCGGACGCTGGGAAACTGCCTCACGACCAGATCAACAGAGCAAAACCGGTTCGAGCCCAGGTAGGCGGCTCCCAGAAGCGGGAATCACTGGAAATTCTTCAGATGGAGTCAGGGTTCGGCCATTCCCCTGTCCATTTTGTCGAGCCTGGTGGCTCCGTCCAGGAGCTGCCCGGGGCCATCGGCCATAACATGAAGCGGCTGGGGAGGCTGGAGCTCGGCTCGCCCGGGGCCCAGCTGAAGAGGGACTCCCAGGAGGGCAGACGGGTTTTGGGAGTGGGCCCGTCGCCTCTGGGGGGTCCCGGAAGCAGCCGGATGAGACTCGCCCATCACACTAGCCACCATTTTCACTGTCCGGACGCTGGGAAACTGCCTCACGACCAGATCAACAGAGCAAAACCGGTTCGAGCCCAGGTAGGCGGCTCCCAGAAGCGGGAATCACTGGGAATTCGCCAGATGGAGTCAGAGTTTGGCCATTCCCCTGTCCATTTTGTTGAGCCTGGTGGCCCCGCCCAGGAGCTGCCCGGGGGCCATCGGCCATAACATGAAGAAGCTGGGGAGGCTGGAGCTCGGCTCGCCCCAGGCCCAGCTGAAGAGGGACCCCCAGGAGGGCAGACGGGTTTTGGGGAGTGGGCCCGTCGCCTCTGGGGGGTCCCGGAAGCAGCCGGATGAGACTCGCCCATCACACTAGCCACCATTTTCACTGTCCGGACGCTGGGAAACTGCCTCACGACCAGATCAACAGAGCAAAACCAGTTCGAGCCCAGTACGCGGCGTCCGCTTGCGGCCGCGTGGTCCATTAAAATAGTGGAAACAGTAATGTCTTTTAATGCATTGAATTCCACGAAGAGCAGGAAAGTTTGGCGGGAGGGAGAGATAAAGAGGAGAAAAATGACATACAGAACCCGCCAAGTAGTTGAGGTGTGGGAGGGGGAGGGAGGTGGGGACATTTGTGATGGGAGATGGGTTTGGGTGGAGGGATGGGTGTTGGAACACTGTAGAACCAAAACTCTACATGAGCATCTTTCAATTGTATGTCTAAAATGGTGTAACCAAAACTCTACATGAGCATCTTTCAATTGTATGTCTAAAATGGTGTAACAATATTTGGGGGGGGGGAAATATAATAAAATAAAATAAAATCGGAAAAAAAAATTAAAAAAAAAAGATACAAAGACAGTCCACAGAATGGGAAAGAATATTCACCCAGTACCCATCTGATAAGGGGTTAATATCCAGGCTATATCAAGCACTGGTAGAGCTTTACAAGAAAACAGTCAACCCCATCAAAAAATGAGGAGAATAAATGAACAGAAACTTTGACAAGGAAGAAGTTTGAATGGCCAAAAGACATATGAAAAAATGCTCATCATCATTAGTCATCAGAGAGATGCAAATCAAAACAACAATGAAATATCATCTCACACCACAGAGACTGGCACAAATCCTGAAGATCAAGAACAACAAATGCTGGCGGGGATGCGGGGAAAAAGGGACAACATCCATTGGAACAACATCCATTGTTGGTGGGAATGTCGACTAGTACAGCCTTTCTGGAAAACAATATGGACATTCTTCCAAAGACTAGACATTGAGCTCCCATTTGACCAAGCCACACCAGTCCTGGGAATATACCCTGGGAAACCCATAAAATACTGTTTATGGGGCGGAGCGATAGTCCAGCAGGTAGGGAGTTTGCCTTGCATGCGGCAGACCCGGGTTCAATCCTCAGCATCCCATATGGTCCCCAAGCACCGCCAGGAGTAATTCCTGAGGGCAGAGCCAGGAGTAATTCCTGAGCATCGCTGGGTGTTATAAAAAAACTCTACTGTTTCAGCAAATTTTTTGCAGGACCCTGCTGCAGTACACTGTTGCCCAGAGCCTGTGCATCTTACTTGGAGTTACCTCCTCCAGGTCACTTTGTAGACATAGGGAAAAGAAAACAGCTTGAATCTGTGACTCTATGTGGCAGTATATCTTACCATGTATTCTATGTTAGCTGGTATAGATATTTTCTCTCATGCTACCACAATAGGACTAGATAGATTTTACCAGTATATTTTTCTGTCCATGTTGAATTGCTAAATAATCGTACCAGAGAGAAATAATGTTTGCCTCCAAGCAAGCAAGTATGGCTCTCTAATAAGTCTAAAGGCTAATATACAAAACAACTATGAAGAAAAGATGAGAATCTTGTGAAGGCTTGGAGAAATATATACCTGGCTGTAGAATATCCATTGGTACAGATGCATGCCTTTGTATTCTGAGATACAGTTCATCTCAGATGCCCCTCCTCAATCTGCCAAGGACCTGAAGTCTTGGCTGGGCAACATTAATATTTCAATTGGGCTAAGTGAGGTCCTGGGAGAAGTTACCTGAGGGGATTGACCCTAACTGCTTTCCGTTGGTGTGGGCAGTCTGAAATGAAAAGTTATAAAAGCAAAAAATCCTTTTTTGCCTTTTGGTCTTCTTTTGCCTTTTGCCTTTTCTTCCTCTCCTCCTCTCCTTTCTCTTCCCTGTTGGGCCTTAGCATGTGGTGGCAGTCATCTTTTTTCTTTTAAATATTCTATTAATTTCAAAGATGTTCATCTTTGGGTTTCGGTCATATAGTGTTTCAGCACCCATCCCCCATCAGTGCCCATTTCCCACCACCAATAACCCCAATTCCTCCCCCTCCCCTAGACTGCCTCTATGGCAGGTTCTTTATCTCTTCTCTCTCTCTCTCTTTCTTCGCTTATGCATTGTGCACTAAAATATATACATTTAGAGGTTATCTGGTGTATCTTTTTGTCTATATTCAATGCTCAATTCTAGGCTGGTTTTATCATTTTCGACGATCTGTCTTACCTAACCTCTGACTCCCACACCCTTATGGTAGACTCCACCTTTGACAAGACCTCCTGATTAATGTTTTGCCTGACCTTGGATATTGGTATCATAATATATATGTATGTATTTATATGCATATATACTTATGTCATGCAAATAAATGCAGACATTCTATATCTGTCTTTTTTCTTCTGGCTAATTTCACTCAACATGAGCCTCTCCATGTCTATACACTTATAGGCAAATTTCATAACTCCATTTTTCCTAACAGCTGCATAATATTCCATTGTGTAGATGTACCAAAGTTACTTTATCCAGTCATCAGTTCTTGGCACACTGGTTGTTTCCAGATTCTGGCTATTGTGAATAGTGCTGCTATGAAGACAAAAGTGCAGATGGTTTTGATGCTGTGTTTTGGGCTTCCCAGGTATATTCCCAGGAGTGGTATGGGCAGCCACCTTGACCTAGGATGCTAAACCTACATGTGGCTGGGGCACAGCTAGGAAGTCCTATTGCTGGACTGTATACCAGAACCTGCCTTTTGAAACTTTGCTGGATTCTTGCGTCTTTCTCCAACCACTGCCACCGATCCCTAGAGCAGAAGGGCATCCCTATACCCTGCTGCCATATTTTGTCGGGGCACCCAGCATTCCCCCAACAGGATCCAACCTAAACTACTATCCATGAAGTAGAATTTTTAGTTCTTAAAATTGCTCTTGAAAACAGTGACAGGAGTGGTTCAGTGTTGAATACAACTTGAATAGAGATGTTAAACCCCGTTATACATGCCTTGTAACATTTAAAACTCCTTATATCACATTATATATTTTGTAACTCAACTGTGAATAACTTTGTAAATCATGGTGCTTTATAATTTTAAGTCTTTATATTATGTATGAAAATAATGCATATTTTGGTTATTTTTATATGAAAATATTACCTATGTGTGCCATTTTACACATTGCACCCAGAACACCCAAAAAATTCCAATCTAGAGTTTTACTCAATATAAATATCTAAAATTCTCATTAATGAAATTCTCTCAAATCTATTTCTTCCTCTCCATTCTCTTCCCAACTCTTTTCATAAGAATTAACTAACCTGCTTCCACACTAAACCCTTCTGCTTTTAGAGATAATAATGCAAAAAGCCATATTAACCTGGAGAATAAAGTTAAAATACACAACTGTTTACCTTTTGGCAAATCCATGCTGTAATCCAAATAAGTTTACCTTGCTGGACTCACATTTCACTATAATCAAACTTCACCTTCCTCCTTCTCCATCCCTCACCCCTCTTGGCACAATGCACTCACAGTACATCCATCTCAACTCATTAGACTTGACTGTGTGCTTTTTGAGGGCAAAAATTATAATACTCATAGTTAAAAATGTCTTACAAAAATTATAAAGTTCTAAGGATAGCTTTGACGGTCCTGTCAAAGGTGGAAATTATCACAAACGTGTGGGATTCAGAGGCTAGGTAAGACAGAAAATGGAACAGTGTGCTAACAATTGTTGAGGGTACTAATGCCAACCTAGAACTGAGCATTAAATAGAGGCAAAAAGATACACATGACAACCCTTTAATGTATGTTCTGTAATCCATAGTCTGGAGGGAAGGAAAAAAAGAAAGAGAGAGAAATGGAAAGAAATAAAGAACCTGCCATGGAGGAGGGCTGGGGGAGGGGGAGGGAACCGGGGACGTTGGTGGTGGGAGATGGGCACTGGTGGCGGGATGGGTGCTGCAACACTGTTTGACCAAAACCCAAATATGAACTTTTTAATTGTATATCTTTGTAATTTTAAAAATAAAAAAAATTTAAAAAAATAAAAAATAAAAAAAATGGTTTGCAAAATATAGGCAAGAGTAAGCGAGAAATCTGGTGATTTTAATATAATTTTAGTTGCCTTGGTCCATAAAGACCACTTTTTATTTCTCTTACATAAATATTATCAGAGCAAAGTATGGGGAATAATAGTTGATAATGAACAAAACCTACTGATAGGCAAAATAAGTTTAACAATAAATATTCAGTAGCAAGCCACTACTTTACACACTAATTAGTATCCAGTACTGAATACTGAATTCAATAATCAGCAATGATTCAATATTCAGTAGCAATCCACTGCTTCACACACTGGAAATATGCAGAGATTCACCATACAGGAAATGGGGAAATAGTGAAGAATTTACCTGGTCAATTGTTCTTCATTATAAATTCCAAATGCTAATATTTTGCAATTAATTGTAACAGAAAGTAAGTCACAAGCAGAATAAATAGTATAGATAGTACAGCTGGTAGGATACTTGCTTTCAGTCCTCCAGGTTTGATTTCTTGGCATCACATACAGTCCCCAGAGCACCACCAGGAGTGATCCCTGAGCAGGGATAGTAGTAAGTGTTGAGTTCTGTTGGTGTAGCCCAAAGCAAACAAAAAAGAAAGGAAAAAGAAAACAAGTTACAGCAAAATAATTACCAGAGCATAAAAATTTGTGAATTACTTTTAAAAAGTCGTAATCACTTGTATCACTTGTCTTCCCATTGTTCATCGATTTGCTTGAGCAGGCACCAGTAACATCTTCATACATCCTGTTTCTAGCAAGTGTACCCCAGGAGCATCTGCCTGCTCCAGGAACAGGAAGAGCCTCAAACCATTCCTTCAGGTCATGGGAATGAGGTCCATAATTGTTACTAGTTTTTGGCATATCAAATAAAACACGGGTAGCTTGCCAGGCTCTGCCGTGTAGGTGGTATACTCTCAGTAGAAGGCTCTTGTCTCGAGCATTTACTGATGAAACTCAAAGGCAAAGATCAGCTTTTCTCTTGGGTGGAGCTCTGAGGAGCTGTGGAGTTTGGATGTTGAAAATGACATACTTCATGGAGTGGGGTTTTCTCTGGTTTCTTGCTAGACTCACTGGGATGAAAGGTCACAGCTAGAACCTGCCTAGAACTGTATACAGTGTATAAATGTGAAAGATCCTGGGAAGGACCTGATCCTAACATCTAGTACTATCTAAGACTGTCACGCGGCCGCAGAGCTGCCGTGAGCCAATGGAGCTGTGGGTCTGGCATGTCTGTCTTCCGGGGTAGCTGGCATGGAGGTGGAGGAAAGGGGCGGAGGAGCTCAAATCCCGCTCCAAGGCTGGCCAGTGTGGCCCCTCTCCAACACGTGTGATTTTAATCCATCAAAAATCATAATGATGGATTAAAATTTTTTCCTTGTGTTTCATTTTTTACTTGTAACTATTATTTCACTTTTGAATAATACCCAACCCTGTGATACTACAATATCCCTTGTCAGTTTTTCCTGCCAGTTAGTAACTCCATGCAGTCCTGGTGATGAGGACTTCTTTAGCCATGAGGTCAACTTATTTATCTCAGTGTGGCCCTTTGCACTTTCAGCTTTTCCTCTGCTATACAAAGATAAGAATCAAAAAAATGCAAAGTAAACTAATTAAAACTCACAAATAACATAATAAGTTGAACAGTTATGTATCAAATTTAGCAGATAAAATTATCAACACATATTAGGGAGAAGACATCTAGGTGTATTTGAACTGCTTCATTAAAAATGCTTCTATTGGTGTTTTTTTGTTTTCAATTAAATAATCTTTCTCTTCTAAAACTGGAAAAATTGAAATAAATTGATCTAATTCTCTATCACTTTCATTTAATAAAAGAAGTTAGACAGCAAACATGTTAATCCAACTAACTGAATCTGGGTATCTCAAAAGTATTTTTTGTTAGTGCCTGCCAAAGAAGCAGGTTGTGGGCAGTGGGGTGGGAGGAAATGGGGCACGCTGGTGTTGGGGAACGTGTACTGGTGACAGGATGGGTGTTGCAACACTGTATGACTGAAACCCTATCATAAGCAGCTTTGTAATGGTCTATTGGTGGTTCAATTATAAAATTAAAAATAAAAATAAAGTTATAAAATTTGCCTATAAATGGATGGACATGGAGAAGATTATGTTGAGCGAAATTAGCCAGAAGGAGAGAGACAGATACAGAATGACTGCATTTATTTGCATGACATAAATATATATGTACATATTATGATACCAATATCCAAGGTCAAGTGAAACATATATCAGGAGGTCTTGTCAAAGGTGGAAATTATCACAAATGTGTGGGAGTCAGAGGCTAGGTAAGACAGAAAATGGAACAGTGTGCTAACAATTGTCGAGGGTACTAATGCCAACCTAGAACTGAGCATTAAATAGAGGCAAAAAGATACACATGACAACCCTTTAATGTATGTTCTGTAATCCATAGTCTGGAAGGGAAGGAAAAGAGAAAGAGAGAGAAATGGAAAGAAATAAAGAACCTGCCATGGAGGTGGGCTGGGGGAGGGGGAGAACCGGGGGCGTTGGTGGTGGGAGATGGGCACTGGTGGCGGGATGGGTGCTGGAATACTGTATGACCAAACCCAAATATGAACTTTTTAATTGTATATCTTTGTAATTGTAAAAAAAAAAATTTTTAAAAATAAATAAAAATGTATTTTATTTTTTATTATAACACTGTGAAATAGACATTTACCAAGCTATTCATGATTGGGTTTAGGTCATACAGTGTTCCAGCATCCATCCCTCCACCAGTCCACAATTCCCACCACCAGTGTCCCCAGATTCCCTCCCTCCTTCCTACCCCAGTCTGCCGCTACCGCAGGGAACGTTCCCTTCTCCCCTCTCTCTCTCTCTCTCTCTCTCTCTCTCTCTCTCTCTCTCTCTCTCTCTCTCTCTCTCTCCCCTTTGTCTTACAGGATATAAATATATACCAGTGTTCTATTAATTGTTGGAAATGGTAATGCCAGACTAGAACTGGCATTGAATGTAGACAAAGAGATTTACATGATAACCCTAAATAAATAAAATTTTTAAAAAGTACTTTTGTTAATAACTTTTTCGTTTTATTTCAAGCCTTATATTATTAGCATCAGATAATTTCCAGAAGGGAAAAAAGTTTTAGTAAGAATTTTGAATTTCTCATTTTCTTAAATTCAAAAAGTAATGATTTAGGCCAAGAGGACGGCACAGCACATAAGGCAATCCCCAGCACCAGATGCGGGTTCCTAAACAGAGTAAGTAGTGATCCCTGGGCATAGCTATATAGGTCCAAAAAGAAAACAAAACAAAAAAGTCTTTAAAATTTTGAGTCAACAACTATCCAAAGGTAATTTCAATTTTTTGTTATGTTTTTTGGTGCCACTAGTGTTGCTCAGGGTTTACTCCTGTCTCTGTGCTCAGGGACCATTCCTGGGGCAGAGGTGCTCAGAGGATAATATGGGGTGCCAAGGATCCGGCCCGGGTTGGCCACAAGCAAGGCAAGTGACTTACAAACTATAATATTACTCTGGAACCACTCATTTTGATTTAAACATATAAAGTGTCTTACTTTTTCATTTGAGCAGCACACCACAGCATCCTATACTTCACCAAGAGCTTCACTCAATCTGTGGTGAAAGCGTACCCTCAAGGCCGAGGACTAGGAAGTTAAAAAAGTAAAAATAAAATGATAAGGAAGGTGAGAACAATCCCTTTGTTATTTCACAAACTGACTTAAGAAATTTTCAAGTATTGGGCCATAGTGATATACATCAGGTAAGGTGTTTGCCTTATATGCAGCCACCCGAATTTTGATTCTTGGTGTCCCTTATGGTTCCCCAGCATGCCTAGGAGTAATTCCTAAGTGCAGAGCCAGGAGTACCCCTGAGCATTGCTGGGTAGGATCCAAAAGCAAATAAATAAATAGATAAATAAATAAATAAATTTCAAATATATTCTTCCAAGGAGAGAAAGTTTTAATTTACAATGCAGAATGCAGCTAGTTGTTTACATGCTTAATTGTAGTAATATTAATTTGTAGCACTAAAGATTATCTGTCCCTCGAGGTTGCAGGTGTGGCTGAAGTGCTCGGCTGCATCGGCAGGTGGCAGACAGGAGACAGACTTGTCTACACCCAGGGCCTCTGTCCCGTAGGCCCTGGATGGTTGATGGTCTGACATAGAGAAAGACTGGGCCCCATTGGGTGAACCCAGAGTCATGGAAGAGCCTGGCAAGCTACCCGTGGTGTATTCAATATGCCACAAACAGTAACAATAATAAGCCTCATTCCCAACAAATGGAGACATTACTGGCACCCGCGAGCAAATCGATGAATGGGAAGACAAGTGACAAGTGACAACATTAAAGAAACAGATGGATCTTCCAAAAAATATTAGATACAGATGGATCTTCCAAAAAATATTTGATAAAAAAACATCTTAATTATTTTAAGAAACTAAGTAAATTTAATTACCTTTGTTTATACCATGCTTTTAAAAAATTCAAAAAACGTTTTAAAATCCTCAAACTATCTTAGCATTTTTCTGTAAATATACACTCTGAACTTAAATTGTGTGATTTTTTTTCCTGTGGGGAGTTCTCTTCCATTTATCAAGTGGTGATTTTCCATAAAGAATAGTATTGGTATAGAGATGGAATATCCTGACACATACTCTCCAATATATGACCGCTTAATTTTTTGATAAAGGAGCAAAAAAAATATTAAGTGGAGCAAAGAAAGCCTCTTCAACAGGTGTTGCTGGGAAAACTGGGCAACTACATGAAAAAAAATGGACTTAGATCTTCTTTTAAAACCATGCACAAAGGTCAGATCAAAATGGATCAAAGATCTCAACATCAGACATGAATCTATAAGGTACATAGAAGAAAACAGGAAAAACACTTTATGATATCAAATCTAAAAGGCATCTTCAAAGACGAAACACCACTGACAAAGCAAATGGAAGCAAAGATAAACAAATGGGATTATATGAAACAAAAACTTCTACACATCAAAAGATCAGTGACCAAGATAGAGACAGCCCACAGAGTGAGAAAGACTCTCAATACCCATCTGATAAGGAGCTAACACCCAGGATATGTCAGGCACTGGTAGAACTTTACAAGAAGAAAACAGCCAATCCCATCAAAAATGGGGAGAAGAAATGAACAGAGACTTCCAAAAAAAAAAGTTTGAATGGCCAAAAGGAGTATTAAAAAGTGATCTTCATCAGTAATCATCAGGGAGATGCAAATCAAAACAACAATGAGGTATCATTTCACACCACAGACATTGGCATACATCCAAAAGAGCAAGAACAACCAGTGCTCTCGTGGATGCAGGGAGAAAGTGACTCTCATCCACTGTTGGTGGGAGTGCCACCTGGCTCTCTTTTAGGAAAACAATATGGACATTCCTTTTGGAAAACAATATGGACATTCCTCCAAAAACTTGATATTGAGCTCCCATTTGACCCAGCAATACCACTCCTGGGACTACCCTGGAGACCCAAAACACACAGAAGAGACACTATCTGCACTTGATGTTCATTGCAGCTCTATTCACAATAGCCCGAATCTGGAAAGAGCCGAATGCCAAAAAAAAAAAAGACTGGCTAAATAAATATGGTATATCTACACAATGGAATACTATGCATTGTCAGAAAATAGCTAAAAGGACAAAGAACCTCCAGCTCCGGGCACATCTCTTTGACTCCACCATTCTCCTGCATTAACATACGCCTCAGAGACCTGGGCCTACAAAAGCAGGATGAGAATGCTATTCGGGTCCCCAGAGAGGAATCGAAAGAAATATCACGCCTCACTCAAGTGAAAAGAAGGAATCTGCAGTTCCAACCTCCATCACTATTCCAGAATCAGGGATGCTGTCTCGTTACCAAGGCATTGAAAATCAGATGGGCTGGACATGTAATGCGATTTGGAGACGACCACTGGACTAGAGCCGTTACCGACTGGATCCCACGGGATGTCAAAGATCACGTGGCCACCCACCCACAATATGGTTATACTTCCTTGTCAAGACCCTGAATTAACGGTTTGAAGTTCTTCATATTCCTGAATCAACCAGATGCCATTGGGCTACATTGGCACGTGATAGGGTCCAATGGAAATGTTACTGGCACCCACTCGAGCAAATTGATGAATAATGGGATTCAAGTGATCAAGTGAAGTGTCAGAAAATACAAAGTCACGAAATTCACCTGCAAATGGATGGACATGGAGATAATTATGCTGAGTGAAATTAGTCACAAGGTAAAGGACAGATATAGAATGACTACGTTCATTAATGGGATATAAATTTATACTAGTGCTCTACTAATTGTGGGGAAATGTTAAGGCCACACTAGAACTGAGCATTGAATGCACACAAAGGGATTTACATGATAATCCCTAAATGTCTGATAGGGCAAACCACAATGTGTATGAGAAAGAAAAAGAGAGAGTGAAAGAGTGAGAGAGAGTAGAGAGAGAGATGGAGGGAGGGACAGAGGGGGAGAAGAAGAGAGAAGAAAGGAATGGAACCTGCTATAGAGGCAGGATAGAGAAGAGGGAGGGAGGGAACTTGGGGACATTGGTGGAGGAAATAGGGCACTGGTGGAGGGATGAGTGCTGGGAAAATGTGTGACTGAAACTCAATTATGAACATATTTTAACTGTATATTGCACTGCAGTATAATAAAAAAATAAAAGAAAATAAAAGAGTAAGCTGGGAAGAAGGCAGTGTTTCTTGTTTCTCTTAAAATAGCTGGATACTTACTCATTTTCCTAAGAAGTCACTTCAATGCAAAACAAAGGAAAACTTTGGACTGAACAGATGGCTATATTTACTTAGGTAAAGTTCACATCTGATGAGTTGCTGGGCTTGTAAAACCGCGGTGTACTCATGTGACTGCCAAGGAGTGCTCCCTTTCATGCTGTGTAAATGGCCACCATAGGAGAATGTCTTCCTGGGGGGCACCTCATACCCACAGCTCTGCTACCTGCCAGCACTCCTGGGACTGGTGTCCCCTTCCAGGAAGAACTGACCACTGTCCATCAAAGGAGGTCATGTACCATGGGTCATTGCTTCTCTTATTCATGAAATCCCTGAAAAACCCTGCCTGGCCAAGATCCCTTGTTTTATATTCTCATCTCCTCGCATTTCTTTTTCTAACAGCTCGCATTGTTTTTTTCAGGATGGGGGGTTTCTGCGCTGGAGTGAGGGTTTTTAATTACTTCAGACTGAGGGCACCTGGCCACACAGCTTCGGCAGTAAGTGAGAAGAGGATTTCTAAAGAACTGACTCCTGTACCGCATTCAGTAGTTGAAAAAAGATTAATCATGCACACCTGGTGCTTGCCCATTTGCTCACAGACTCCAACAAGTTTCTCTGGCGGTTTGTTAATATGTCCACACGGTTGCCTACCATTTCTTTTCTTACACATAATTCTTCTCATACTTCCCACAACAGAATCAACTTACACTTAAACAGCAAACATGTTGCCCTTTTTTCAATAGCCATGTCCTTAATTAAGTTTACTTAACTGATAGGCACAGTTTTTAAAGTGTAGTTGACTATTTATATAACAAATTAATCCTTCCATGTCTAAATCCTTCCATGCCTATTGGGAATAATTAAAATTATGGTCATTGATTTCTTAAAGCCTAGAGACTTCCACTGATTTGTCTCATTGTAAACTGGTGTTTTGACTTCATAGAGTGGGGCGTGGGGAAGCTCCAGGTCATGCCACTTGGTCAGTGACACACCCTGAGTGAGCTGAGGATAGCAACCTCGGGAAGTGGCTAATTTACCACCTATTTGTTTATTAGCTCTCCTGTGGGCAGAGACATCAGTGCTTGTTACTTGATTCCACACTCATATTGTACT
Organism: Cryptotis parvus; assembly: GCA_021461705.1. Lineage (NCBI taxonomy): Eukaryota > Metazoa > Chordata > Mammalia > Eulipotyphla > Soricidae > Cryptotis > Cryptotis parvus. The sequence goes on from JAJIBD010027092.1 coordinate 55,710, forward strand.
AGAATGAGCTGCAGAATTCATTCCCTTTTCCCCATATCCAGTGACCAATCCAGACAAGTCCCGCCGCGTCCAGCCTGGATTAGTCTCCTAACCACGTCATGCATCTGCTCTGGCTTCTGTGTTGTCTTTACATACACCTGCTTCAGGATCCTGCTAAACAAACACACAGCTTGAAGTCTTTCTACTCCAGGATCCTCCCCCTTGGCATCACATTCCCTTTTAACTGGTCCAGATTACTTGGAAGCCTTACATGTCTATTTTATCTAGGCCTTTCTCTTTTCCATGTCTGTTCTTCGGTCCAGCCCCTGACCTCCAGGCCGCTCCCAGAGGTCTGATTTGCAGCAATGACTTTTTCCTCTAATGGCTCTTCCCCAGTGTCCTAACCTAACCCTAACCCTTCCTGCCTCTTCCTGACTTCCCTTTGTGCCAGCGATCCATCTAACATAGAGACCCAAAGAGCACCCTCTCATAACTAAGCTGATCCCGGCTCTACTGTGAACATTTGTGTGTTTGCTATCTGCTTCTTCAATATGATGGAAATTCCAGAGACATGCTACTGTAACTGCTCTGATCTGGGCCGGTATTTCCAGAGCCTAGAAGGATGCTTGGAACAAAACAAGGTCTCAGTATAAACTGACTGAAGGAAAGAATCAATTTCTAATGGCAGGGCAACTCCGAGATCTAATACCTGCTCTGTGGGGCCCAACCATTCCAGCCATGTTTCTCAGACACTGTGGGATCGATTAAGTAGTATTTGCTGTGGTAGAACGTAGTTTAGGAAACACTGCCATAAATAAAGTCTAGCAAATTTACTCACTACAAAGCCTCTCAGAGTTTCTACTACTCCAAAAAAGATAAGAATAGAAACAACACAATTGATGAACTATAATTGACCAGCTGCCCAGCAACCAATATGAAACATAATATCAGACTTCTCACTGAGATCTCTATGCAGCTTTGCTAAGTACTTACTGAAATATTCATGATTGAGTGAGACTAACTACATGTAGAATTTTTTCTTTTTGTTAAAGCATTATAGCACTGAAATGGAGAGTTAACACAAATTATGCCACTTGCCTTTCACATAACCAGTTTGAGATCAATCCCATGAATGGCTCCCGAGCATTTTGGGAGTGATCAGTGAAACACAGAGACCAGGAGTAAGCACCCACATCTCCAAATAAAATGTTAATCGCTAAAGTAATGCTCTAAAGTAATTGCGCCTTTGGAGCAAGTGAGCATGGATGTCTTCTAAGAAACTATTTATTTGAATATGGTGGTATGGCCTGATGTTTGCTACTAGGCACCCAAGTCAGAGCTACCTTACCTAGATCCTCCCGGATGTTAACCCTAAGTGTTTAAGCTTCATCAGTGAATTGCCCTTTTCACTCCCCAGAGAAGCTTACAGTGCTCTAATAATGTCCTAATCCCGCAGAGTTTATATTTAATCTTTCCTTTGTGCTTTACCTCTCATTCTGTAGCTACTAAATTCCCCAAGTCAAGCTTGAATTTAACTTATGAATCAAATCTAGTGACTCTGGACTGCATCTGTAGTAAATTGTTTGTTTTTCTTCCCTATAAGCTTTTTCTTATTTACTGTTAAACAATGTCCTTTACTTAAACATAGAAAGCCAGAAATTGATGATATGCTACTAATGTTTAGGAGTTAGTGGATCTATAATATATCTACTCCTAGGCATCCATCATAACTACTTGACTCTGGCGTCAGTCGTAGAAGTTCCTAACGCCCTAAAGGAAGGCTGGTTCCAGGGCGAAGCAGTAAAGCTACTCTGACTTCAATAAGGGACAGTCTGGAAATCATAAAACACAGCCTTAATAAAAAGCCATAATGACCTAGAGACAGGACCTTATGGGTCAGGAAGAAGCTGAAGTGGCCTAAGGACTTAATATAGGATTTATGGTAAAAGCCAGTTGGCTATTAACCATTGCCCTGGAGCCCAGAGAACTAAGATTTTGGAGTCTTTACTCCAAAATTCTGTTATTCAAATAACTACAAATATTGTTGAAGTAAACTTGATTGTTTAATATATACTAACATCAAGGGAAAGTAAACTTTATTGTTTAATATACTAACAGCAAAGGGAACGAGAAAATTAATATAGTCAGGGCTAATGACCCCCTGAGTTTCCCAGTCTAGCTTCTAGACACATGTCTCCTTGGCTTAATCTCCCCCAAAGAGTTAACCCCTTACCTCTGCAAAATTTCTATCATTATGTGTGGTCCTGTTCCCCAAAACCTCCTCAGATTTCTAAGAATAAGGCTGTTTGGTTCTAAAGAAACCAGCCCTTGACCAGCAGTTAGTGATCCCTACCTCCTTGCTCACTCCCTGGGAAGGCTCCCAAAGGAAGCCTCCCCAACACACACACACACACACACACACACACGATTCCTCACAGTCCCTTTGAAGAGTTTCTTCCTCTCTCTGGCTCACCCTCTGGGTCTTAATTTGTTACTTAGGGATCACCAGCTGACCACTGGTCAGGATCCTGTCAGTCCCCAGGGAGTTGATCATCAGAACCTCCTTCACATGTCTGCAAGTTATTGATACCTGGAATCTGCTGTACCATCTGAAAAACTCCTGTCCTGGTTTAACCGATCAAATGCTTTTCCACCCAGATCACTTGGCTACTGACCTAGAACAGACTAAACTGTTTAACATTTGAAGCATATTAGTAGATTTCGTGAAGAAACTACTCTGAGTCAAACAAAATTTCACATTCTTCCTAGACAATTTGATGCTCAGTGGCTACACAAAAGTCTCTCTTATTACTACACTTCTAATTCTCTCTACAAACAATGTACAGGCAATATTACACCTGTTTTTTAAAACTGATTTTTATTAAGGTCATGATTTACAAAGTTGTTCAATTAGAAATTGTTTCGGCATTCAATGTTCCAGCACCAATCCCATTGCCAGTTTGTGACCTTCCATCCTTCATGTGCCCAGTTTCCCTACCCTCCCAACTACCTCCTTAGCAGATTCTTAAAAAAGCGTATTTCATATTGCTTGCTCTAACAACGTATTCCTTTTTTTTTTAAAAAAGCTCACAGTGTCAGCATGTTTTTATGAATGGTGACATCACATTTCAACCTCAACTACTCCTGGAGAAAATATTTCTACAGAAATCTCAGCTATTGGGAGAATCTGCCAGTTCAAGACCGGGTAGCATACTAGAGCTCTACTTAAATACTTTTGTCACTCTAGTAAGCACTGGAAGTCTTCAAATAGCAACAATTTCTCAGGAACTCTCAGAGAGCAGCTGTGAAGCACATAATGCTGATTTTTAGTTAAATATAATGGCCATTAAGGCTGGTTGTGCACCATGGTCTCTGCAAGTGCAAGAATGTCCCTTACTTGATAGAAAAAATGAAACAAATCATTCCTCACAAAGTAAGAAATATTTCCTCACAAAATAAAAAATATTCGTGAGCTGTATTATGGATTCACCACCTAGTCTCACCATTCTACCAAAGAAGTGATCATTGAAGTCAAAGAGGGTTCAGCAGTGTGATACCATTTCACGAAGGCTCTTCTGGCGCCACCTTCAAGGAAGACATGCAACAATTAGAATGGGAAGGAATGGTAGTGAAGATAGGCGGTCAGCAACGACATCACCTCCTCTTAAGCTGATTACATCGTTCTAATAACACCAAACGTTAGCCAAGTGGCACAAATGCTGAATGACTTTATTAGCGAGAATGTGGAAAGATAGGTCTACAGCTGAATCTCAACAAAACTATGTTCAACAGAAATGAACTAGTTCCAGAGACCCCATTACTCTCAATGGAACAAACATATCTGAATGCACAGCAGTTATGTGTACCTAGGTCAAGAAGTTAGCATGATGAACAACTTAAAACCTAAGCTGCGCAGGAGGAAGAGTGTGGCATGGAATGCCTTCAAAAACATTGAAGAAATAGCTAAAAAAAGACAAAGAACCTCCAGCTCCGGGCACATCTCTTCAACTCCACCATTCTCCCTGCATTAGCATAGCCTCAGAGACCTGGGCCCTACGAAAGCAGGATGAGAATGCTATTGGATCTCCCAAGAGGAATCGAAAGAGCTATGCTTGGAATATCATGCCTCACTGAAGTGAGAGAAGGAATCCAGAGCTCGATCTCTAGCACTGTTCCAGAGTCTAGGACGCGGTCTTGCTTGCCAAGGCATCAAAAATCAGATGGGGCGGAGCGATAGTCCAGCAGGTAGGGGTATTTGCCTCGCTCGAGGCTGGCCTGTAGCCGGCCCGGTTCGATCCCAGCATCCCATATGATCCCCAAGCTCCTCCAGGAAGTAATCCCGAGTGCAGAGCCAGGGGCAACCCCTGAGCATCGCCGGGTAGTGACCCCAAAACAAAAAAAAAAAAAATCAGATGGGCTGGACATGTAATGCGATTTGGAGATGACCGCTGGCTAGAGCCATTATCGACTAGATCCCAGGGTGCCAAAGATCACGTGGCCGCCCACCTACATGATGGTCAGAGACTTCTTCCAAGACCCTGAATGAACGGTTTGAGGCTCTTCTTATTCCTGAAGCAACCAGATGCCATTGGGCTACACTGGCACATGATAGGTCAAATGGAAATATTACTGGCACCTGCTCTGATGCAAATCAATGAAACGGATGCCAAGTGATCAAGTGATCATAAGATATAGCCAATTCACTACTACTGCGTATAAATCAAGGAGAGTGAAATCACTATTTTAAGGATGACTGTATTGTCCTACTCACTACAGCACTACTTACAATACTAAGAAAACACGTAAGTATTCATTAATGGTGCATACACACCTATACATGTACACACTCAGCCACTGAAAGGAGGGAAAAGCTTCCCATTATACAAGATAAATTAGTTCCGGGGCATGCTGGCTGTTCTTAGCAGCACTATACTGATCTTCCTTTTTCTATATTTAGTTCTCAGAGGCTCCAAGTATACCAAATATGAACCTTTTAAGTGTATATCTTTGTAATAAAAATAAAAAAAAGAAAACCAGTGGATTAAGAAGAACACCGAAAAAAAGTTAGCATGTCGTGGTGAGAGCGCGGCCTATGGAGTTCCCTGGGGGGAAGGCAAAGGCTCAGCTAGTCACCCTGATGCTGTCCTACATAGCTCCTAGAGACTGCTACAAGCCTGGCCTTACAGCCGCCACCTGCCTGACTTCAAGAACAGGATTGGGGGCTTCTGCTTGGTCCCTAGCCTCCGGGCTCAGTGGGTGTGACCTGAGTTCAGCCTACCTCACCAACCACCGCAGAGATAGAGACTCCAGATCCGGCACTGCACAGGCACACGGTGGTCTGCGGCAGTTTAATCTTATACACAATGTATTTGAGCACCAGTCCTTTCCAGGATCTTTATCATTTGTGCACGCTCAGCGATCATTCTATTTATCAAACTGGAGAGGTTGATACTAGCGGATGCAGAGCCCTCAGATGCAGCTGGGGAACTGGAACTCGGCTCTTCCTAACTCAGCTGACCATGAGGCCCACAGGAGAACAAATGGGTTTTGGGAGTAGGCCCATCACCTCTGAAGTCCCAGAAGCCACGAATGAGACTCGCCCCACCATGTAGCATCCATTTTCTCTGTCCGGATGCTGCAGCACATTATAGCCCGCCTGGGAGGGCGCTGACCTCAAGACCAGATTAACAGAGCAAAGCGAGTTCAAGCCACGGTAGGCAGCTCCAAACCCGACAACACAGGGTGTCAAATGGAGGCTGGGGTCGCCTCCTCTCTCCCATTTGTCTGAGCCCAGTGCCTGCCCAGGAGCTGCCCTGGGACGACCAGCCATAGCGCTGGAGCCTCGTGAGCTAGAGGGAACTGAAACGCGGCTCTCCCTAGCTCAGCCCCAGACCATAAGGCCCCACAGGAGGACAGATGGGTTTTTTAGGTGTTGGCCCATCTACCTCTGGGGTACTGGAGAGCAGCTGATGAGACTTCGCCCCACCACATTAGCACGCCATTTTGGCTGTCTGGGCGCTGACCATGAAGACCCTAAGTCGATGGCGCTTGCAGCCATAGTCCCATCAAACTGAATGCAGGCTGTCCCTTTAATGTACTGCATTCCACGATGTGTAGGAAAGGTAAGGCGGGAGGAGAGATAGAGAGGAGAGAAAAGATATACAGAACCAGCCAAGTAGTTGGGGTTATGAGGGAGGAGGAAAGTGGGGACATTGAGTGACAGGGAGATGGTGTTCCAGATGGAGAGGGGATGGAGTGTTGGAACTGCTGTGGAGAACCACGAGCATGAGCATATGTGCAATTGTATGTCTAAAAGTGATGTAATAAATTTAAAAAAATAAATGAAATAAAAAACTTTTAAAAGTTAGCATGATTTTTAGATTCAATGCGGTCCCTATAAAGATACCCATGATGTTTCTTCAAAGAAATTGAACAAACACTCCTGAAATTTGTATGGAATAATAAAACCCCACGAATAGCTAAAGCAATCCTTGGGAAAAAAGAAGATGGGAGGTATCACTTTCCCCAACCTCAAGCTCTACTACAGAGCAGTTGTAATTAAGACAGTGTGGTATTGGTATAGAGACAGACCTGTAGACCTATGGAATAGAACTGAGTATCCTGGAAACACATTCTCAAATATACAACCACTTAATCTTCGATAAAGGAGCAAAAAATATTAAGTGGAGCAAAGAAAGCCTCTTCAACAAATGGTGCTGGGAAAACTGGGCAGCCTACATGTAAAAAAATGAACTTTAGACCCTCCTTCTAACGCCATGCACAAAAGTCAGATCAAAATGGATTCTAGATCTCAACATCAGACATGAATCTATAAGGTACATCGAAGAAAAACATAGGAGAAACGCCCTACGACATCGAAAACGAAAAGTATCTTTAAAGATGACACACCACTGACCAAGCAAATGGAAGCAAAGATAAACAAATGGGATTATATAAAACTGAAAAAGCTTCTGCACCTCAAAAAGAAACGGTGACCAAGATACAAAGACAATCCACAGAGTGGGAAAGGATATTCACCCAATACCCATCTGACAAGGGGTTAATATCCAGGATATATCAGGCACTGGTAGCACTTCACAAGAAAAAAAAAAACAGCCAACCCCATCAAAAAAAATGGGGAGAAGAAATGAACAGAAGCTTCCAAAAAAGAAGAAATTCGAATGGCCAAAAGGCATATGAAAAAGTGCTCTTCATCTTTAATCATCAGGGAGATGCAAATCAAAAAACAACAATGAGGTACCATCTCACACCACAGAGACTGGCACACATCCAAAACAGCAAGAACAACCCGTGCTGGCGTGGATGTGGGGAAAAAGGGACTCTGATCCACTGTTGGTGGAGTGCCGACTGGTCCAGCCCTTTGGAAAACAATATGGGCATTCCTCCCAAAAACTAGATATTGAGCTCCCATTTGATCCAGCAATAGCACTCCTGGGAATATACCCGAGAGACCGAAAAAACACATAGCAGAAACACTATCTGTACTTCTTTATTCATCTCTGCGCTATTCACTATAGCTAGAATCTGAAACAACCTAAATGCCCGAGAACAGAGGACTGGCTAAAAGAAACTGTGGTTCATCTACACCATGGAATACTATGCGGCTGTCAGAAAAGATGAAATTATGAAATTTACCTGCAAATGGATGGACATGGAGACTATCATGCTGAGTGAAATTAGTCAGAAGGAAAAGGACAGATATAGAATGACTGCATTCATTAATACGACATAAATAGATACCAGTGTTTTACTAAATGTGGGAAATGGTAATGGCAGATTAAAACTCACCATTGAATATACACAAAGAGACTTAAGTGATAAACTCTAAATACCTGCAGGGCTAGCCACAATGTGTAAAATAAGAGGGAGAGAGATGCAGAGACAGAGAGAGAGACAGAGAGAGAAAGAGAGGAAACTGGGGTACCTGCTATTAAGGCAGCCTGGGGGTGGGCGGGAGGGGGGGGGTACATTGGTGGTGGAAATGGGGCACTGGTGGAGGGATGGGTGCTGGAATACTGTATTACCAAGAACCAATTATGAACACCTTTGTAATTGTATGTTTCACGGTGGTATAATAAAAATTTAAAAAAAAAAATAAAATAAAAAATAAA
>JAJIBD010027093.1:0-16584 GCA_021461705.1 Cryptotis parvus
TGGCATGGATGTGGGGAAAAAGGGGACTCTTATCCACTGTTGGTGGGATTGCCGACTGGTCCAGCCCTTTTGGAAAACAATATGGGCATTCCTCCGAAAACTAGATATTGAGCTCCCATTTGATCCAGCAATAGCACTCCTGGGAATATACCCGAGAGACCGAAAAACACATAGCAGAAACACTATCTGTACTTCTTTATTCATCTCTGCGCTATTCACTATAGCTAGAACCTGGAAACAACCTAAATGCCCGAGAACAGAGGACTGGCTAAAGAAACTGTGGTTCATTTACACTATGGAATACTATGCGGCTGTCAGAAAAGATGAAATTATGAAATTTACCTGCAAATGGATGGACATGGAGACTATGATGCTGAGTGAAATTAGTCAGAAGGAAAAGGACAGATATAGAATGACTGCATTCATTAATATGACATAAATAGATACCAGTGTCTTACTAAATGTGGGAAATGGTAATGGCAGATTAAAACTCACCATTGAGTATACACAAAGAGACTTAAGTGATAAACTCTAAATATCTGCAGGGCTAGCCACAATGTGTAAAATAAGAGGGAGAGAGATGCAGAGACGGAGAGAGAGAGAAAGAGAGGAAACTGGGGTACCTGCTATTAAGGCAGCATGGGGGTGGACGGGAGGGGTGGGGTACATTGGTGGTGGAAATGGGGCACTGGTGGAGGGATGGGTGCTGGTATACTGTATTACCAAGAACCAATTATGAACACCTTTGTAATTGTATGTTTCACGGTGGTATAATAAAAAATTTTAAAAAATACTGAAAAGGGCTCCTGCCTTGTCTGGAGTGGCTGAGAAAACAACTCTCAATCCCTGTACTCCCTCCCCACTAACTGAACTGTCCTCCATCACTAAGAGCTGGCCAGACAGGCCGGACTGATAGCACAGTGAGTAGGGTGTCTGCCTTGCACTTGCAGGCGGCCCACCCGGATTATATTCCCGGCATCCTATATGATCCTCCAAACACCACTGGGAATAATTCCTGAATGCAGAACCCAGAGTAACCCCTGAGCATCACCGGGTGTGATCCAAACAGCCAAAATAAAAGGAAAAAGAAAAAAGAGCTTTCCAGCCTTGCTTCCTGGTTCCCCAACATGTGTCCCCCATTGCTGACTTCTAGGAATCAACTAGAAGGGCTCCTGATGTCCTTGTAGTGCTGAGTGTGTGCTTTCTGTAACCTAATTATTTTTCCAAACAATCTGTCCAGGGTGGATCTGTGGTCTGTTTCTCTCAGCCAGAATGTTTCATTAACCAGAAGATTCCATTTTCACCCTAGAATAATTGAGTTTACATTATATCAAGTCATAGAGAAATAACTGTTCTGATTCCAGCCCTGAGTAGGGAAGGTCATTGTTGCCTCTTGATCCTATTGGAGCATCCCCAATAAGCATGATGGAAAGAAGAATCTGACGCCAACTCATACCTCCAGGTAGGGAGGATCGGGATCAGGATCTGGTTTCCTCTTGCTCAGCACATCCCCATCGTCTCAGGGGAAAATCGTAGAGGTGGAATTTGATACCAGTTGCATCTATAGTTCACATTATCTGCATTTCATGAAAACACCTTTTAATGTACCAAACTTTCTAATTGAAGGCTCAGATAAACATTTTATTTTTTTTTAATTTTTTTAAGTATTTTATTATACCACCGTGAGATATACAAATAAAAAGATATACAATTAAAAAGTTCATGTTTGGGTTTTGGTCATACAGTGTTTCAGCACCCGTCCCTCCACCAGTGCCCATCTCCCACCACCAACATCCCGGTTCCCTCCCCCTTCCCCAGCCCTGCTCCATGGCAGGTTCTTTATTTCTTTCCCTTTCTCTCTCTTTCTCTTTTCCTTCCCTTCCAGACTATGGATTACAGAACATACATTAAAAGGTTGTCATGTGTATCCTTTTGCCTCTATTTAATGCTCAGTTCTAGGTTGGCATTAGTACCCTCGACTATTATTAGCACTCTGTTCCATTTTCTGTCTTACCTAAGCTCTGACTCCCACACGTTTGTGATAATTTCCACCTTTGACAAGACCTCCTGATATATGTTTCACTTGACCTTGGATATTGGTATCATAATATGTACATATATATTTATGCCATGCAAATAAATGCAGTCATTCTGTATCTGTCTCTCTCCTTCTGGCTAATTTCAACATAATCTTCTCCATGTCCATCCATTTATAGGCAAATTTTATAACTTCATTTTTCCTAACAGCTGCATAGTATTCCATTGTGTAGATGTACCAAAGCTTCTTTATCCAGTCATCGATTTTCGGGCACTCTGGTTGCTTCCAGATTCTGGCTATTGTGAATAATGCTGCTATGAACATAAAAGTAGGGATGGTGTTTCCGCTGCGTATTTTTTGGTTTCCCAGAGTAGATTCCCAGGAGTGGTATGGCTGGGTCAAATGGGAGTTCAATTTCTAGTCTTTGGAGGAAAGTCCATATTGTTTTCCAGAAAGGCTGTACCAGCCGGCATTCCCACCAACAATGGATGAGTGTCCCCTTTTCCCCACATCCACGCCAGCACTTGTTGTTCTTGCTCTTTTGAATATGTGCCAGTCTCTGTGGTGTAAAGTGGTATCTCATTGTTGTTTTTATTTGCATCTCTCTGATGATTAGTGATGATGAGCATTTTTTCATATGTTTTTTGGCCATTCGAATTTCTTCCTTGCTGAAGTTTCTGTTCATTTCTTCTCCCCATTTTTGATGGGGTTGTCAGATAAACATTTTAATAAGCAATTTGTCCCCTGACATCCCCTGACAAACTCAACTCTAAACAGTCACCAATGACCCCCAATTCCACTCCTAGAAATGAAATGAAAACATGTCCACACAAAAATCTGTATAGGAACTGTCAGAGCAGTATTCAGAATAGCCAGTGACAACCACCCAGACGACCAGTGGTGGTGATGATCACTTGATCACTTGAATCCCGTTATTCATCGATTTGCTCGAGCGGGTGCCAGTAACATTTCCATTGGACCCTATCACGTGCCAATGTGGCCCAATGGCATCTGGTTGATTCAGGAATATGAAGAGCCTCAAACCGTTCCTTCAGGGTCTTAACAAGGAAGTCTGACCATCTTGTAGGTGGGCGGCCACGTGATCTTTTGACATCCTGTGGGATCCAGTCGGTACCGGCTCTAGTCCAGCGGTTGTCTCCAAATCGCATTACATGTCCAGCCCATCTGATTTTCGATGCCTTGGCAAACGAGACAGCATCCCTGATTCTGGAATAGCGACAGAGGTCAGAACTCCGGATTCCTTCTCTCACTTGAGTGAGACGTGATATTCCAAGCATAGCTCTTTTCGATGCCTCTCTGGGAGACCCGAATAGCATTCTCATCCTGCTTTCGTAGGGCCCAGGTCTCTGAGCCCTGGTGGTGATGAAGGAATTAAAATACATGGTTTCGACAAAATAAGAGATCTTTCCATTATAATAGCAAATGCTATGTAATATATACTACAACATGGATGAATCTTGAAAATACACTAACCAGGGGCTGTAGAGATAAAACAGGAATTAAGATGCTTATCTTACATGAGCTGATCCATGTTTGAATCCCCAGCACCATGTGGTTCCCCAAGCACCACCAGGAGTGACCCCAGAGCAGAGCCAGGGAGTAGCCCCTGTATAAACCAACCATAAGTATGGCCCTAAAACTGTGAGGGGAGAATATGGTAAGGAAACAAACTCTCACACTAAAAGGTTACACATGTAACTATATTTATATTAAATATCCAAGAAAGGCGAATCTATGCAGACCAAAAAGTAGATTAATGGTAGCCAGGAGTCAGGGAGATGGAGGTGGGGGAACAGGCAATGCGTGATAATGGATTTACTTGAGGGAAGAGATAAAAATCCACTGGCTCAGACAATGATGCCAATTGCCTGGCTTTTGAATACATGAAAAAATCACTCAATTGTGACTTTGAGAAGGTAGATTTTATGGTATACCTTACATTTTAAGAAGGAAGTCAAGTAAGAAGGAAGATTAGGGCTAAGATTACCACAAAAAAGCCATTAATTGAGAATGGGGTGGAGACAGAGGCCCCTGAGGCTGGGGCTTAGCCCTCACTGGGAAGAGTGTGGCTGTAGCACCCCTCCCAATGCACTGGGCAAGGCTGGTCTGTGAAGCTAATCAAGAGCCAGGGCCAGGAGCTGCGATCAAGGGAGGCTGGAAACCCCCGTGACAGAGGCACCTTAGGGACACCACTGAGTTTGCTGGGAAGCTCTTGTCAAGGCAGTACCAAGTTGGAGGCAGGTCCCAACTGCAAAAGAGAGGGGCATTGCCCAAGGGATGAAGGAAGAGAGGGGGAGCACTCCCAAGACAAGGGGGTGGGCCTGAACTGAGTTGAAGATTTGATTCTCAGATGGCCCAGAGAACAATCTGGTAGATGGACCGACCCTTCGGTGCTCGCCTCCTCCACTTCCCACCCCACTGGGCCTCTTACTAATGGGGCCTACTTGCTTGTTCCCTTAGAAGAAGGGCCTGAATGCCCCCAAGTTCACAATTTATCTGGTCCTGGATTAGGGCAGGGCCAGGCGAGAAGTCACAGTCATTCTGCAGGCCTGTGGGGGTGGGGGGGGGGGAGTGTCCTTGGGGAGAGCCAGTCTGCAAATCTTGGGGCAGTGTGAAGACTCCAGGTACTCTGGCTGTGAGAGCAATATAAATTGACAAGTGGCCAGGCTGGATCAACACTACAACATGGAGTGTGTTTTCCTTGTACACAGCGGACCTGGGTTTCATCCTCATCATCCCATATGTTCCCACACCACCAGGAGTGATTCCTGAGTGCAGAGTCAGGAGTGACCCCTGAGCACTGATGGGTGTGACCAAAAAAAAGCCAAAAAATTTAAAAAAAAAAGAAACTAACACGTGGCCAAGAGTTGCTCCTAGGCAAGTTTTACTGGGGCTTAATGGGGCTTATGTCTCCTGAACCTCAGGCAGGTGGCTCCTCCTTCAGCTGCAAGAACATTCACAGCAAGTAGCAGAAAGCCACAAAGTGCCGTGTACAGAGGGATGCTGCTAGCACAAGAAGCTAGTCAAGGCATCTCCAAAGGCACTTGTCACCGAGCTCCTGCAAAACTTGGCAAAAATCTGTGGGGAGACGGCCAGGAGGGTGACCACTAAAAATCCATGTGATGAACTTGTTGGGGGTAGAAGGGGGAGGGCCAGGACCAAAAATCTGGTGAAAATAAATCACAGCAATGAGGACAACACAGCCACCTAAGACAGGGGGAAGCAAGTGGGAAAGGGGAACGACGGGCAAGGGCTAAGAAACGCTGTCTAGGGCACCCTGGCACTGTGTTGCCCACAGGGGCTCAGCCTTTGTCAGTTGGCAAGGGAGATGCCATCAGGGCACCAAAGACTAGTTTTGGTATTGAGAGGCAAGACCAAAATTGATCAAAATTGTTCCTGGGGGCTGGAGCAATTGTATGTACAGCAGGTAAGGCATTTGCCTTGCACTGTGTCAACCCAGGTTTGGTCCCCGGTATCCCGTAAGATCTCCTGAGCACTCAATTCCTGAGTTTAGATCCAGAAGTAACCCATAAAAATTGCCAGGTGTGACCCAAAAAGACAAAAAAATCAATAATAATAAGTTGTTCCTGAAATATAACAGTGGGTATTCAAATAAGTTAGAGAAAACACTATTTAACAAGCTTCCCTCACAACAAACATTAGGATGTCAGTAACTCCGGGCAGTGGAACTCCACTCAGTATGGAGGGTCCCGAAGGCCCTGGATTACAGACCTGTTTTGCCTGAAACTTGACCCTACAGACTCCTCAACAGGAAAGTGCTCTGAGAGCAGCTTGGAGACTGACACACAATCCCTGGGGTGGGGAAGAAGCTGACAGCGGAAACCCAACTTCACCGTATCCCACAGAGCCGTCTGTTGTAGCAAGCCTGGGAACTGAACATGTGCAAAAGCAATCATCTGGCTGAGCTTCTTCGTAGCATTTTCATCCTTATATTTACTGCACACAAACCATTAGCTCTGCAGACACTGTGGAAATACAGTTTATTTAGGTAACTAAAAATATCTCCGATGGCATCTGGCCACAGCTACATTTCCTAACCAATCCTGTCTGCCCAGCCTTGCTCGACATCCCCTTGATAGTGCATCGGAAACAGATGGGCATGAAAAACAGGAATGGATGGATGGTCTTAGATCAGGGATCTTGGAACAGCAAAGCCATTCTCCTCCCAGTTCTGAATTCTCCTCCCAGTTTCCTATTAGGGGTTCTTGAGGGATACAGAAGCACATTAATAGTGAGTAAGAATCAAAACAGGATCCAGAGAGAGAGTACATGATAAGGTACTTGCTTTGCACACAGCAGACCTGGGTTCAATCCCCACCCCCACATAGGGTTCCCTGCACCATACCAGGAGTGATCCCTGAATTCAGGAAGAGAGAACAATAAGCACTGCTGGGTCTAGCAGGGAAAAAGAACCAAAACAGTGTTAACAGTGTTCTACAACGTGCCCTTTGGAACGTTCCTGGTGTACCACAGAGCTAGGATGAGAAAGGGCAAGCAGAAGGCTGAGACACTCCCTACACAGCCCCGACATGGCTGGTTCCTTCACACCCAGTCTCAGCCCTCTGCTGGAAAGTAGCGTGGAGGAAAGACTCATTTCCTTCTACCCTTTCAAGATTTCCGTGGACACCCCTATAACCAAAGGCAGAGAAAGCAAACAAATGCAGTTACAAGTCCAGACATACCTGGGAAAATCCCACAGGTGACTTCAAATTCAGGCTTTAAGATCACTTGCTGAAGACAAAGAGAGAAAGGGGTCAGGGCGGCCAGTTATGGAGAAGTGATAGGAATAATACAGAGACCCAGAGTAAGGCTTGTAATGAGAATTTCAGCCTGCACCCTCTCCACTGAGAAGGGCCTGGAAGGGACAATCCTAGCTGCCAGGGGGCATGCAGGTTATCCACAAGATTGTGCCTATGTTGCTTGCTCTGGCGGATGGCAGTTGTGATATGGTAAGCTTGACTATGAGAATGGGACTCAGGACGAGACAAGATGAAGCTGATCCAGTTTCAATCGCTGGCACCGCAAATGATTACCGTAACCTGCTAGGAGTGATCCCTAGGCAGAGCCAGGAGAGGGCCCTGACATCACGGTCTACAGCCCACAAAGAGCAGCCTCAATGTTTCCTTGAGGCTGGCCTCACTCATTAGAAAAAAAAGGATCTTTGGTCAAAAACCCCAAGTCTAGGTAATAGCTCAATTTTCATTCCTCTGAGGGAGTGGACAGTTTGTGCCAAGTCTTCAAGGGTCGAAATAGTGTCAACTCAAAATAATACACATTCCCAAGAGTCACAGCCTGTGAAGGCCTGTTTGGAACATCATGGGAGGCTTGTGATTCAGATTCTTTCATTTGCATCAAATAATAACCCAAATAACCTTAAATGAAAAACTTTTGTCATCGTATCTAGTGAAACTAGGACTTAAAATTTCCATTTTGGGGGCAGGTGGGCAGGGATGCTGTTGATCAGCTGAATACTACTTGACTTGCATACGTGAGGGCTTGGGGTCAATAGCTAGCTCCACCGAAGGAGAAATCTCCAACTTCTTTTATATCATGACTACGTTTCCTTGCATTTGTTCCCACATTTCTTCATCCAATTAACTCATCAGGTGCCAGAGCAGATAAGACACTTATTTGTCTTGCACGTGGCAGACCCATGTTTGATATCCAGCCCCCATATGCTTCCCTGAGCACTGCCAGGAATACCTGGGCACAGAACCAGAAGTTAAGCCCTGAGCACCACTGGGAGTGGCCTTAAAACAGACAAAATCATCAAACACATACAACATGCTAGGCAACTTCTGAGACACTGAACTCATTGCAGCAAGCCAGACAGAAAAAACTATCTGGCCACGTCGGACTTACGTTCAAGTGATGGACAAGTCAACAGAACCATGAGTTTAGTAGTAATAACGGCTAAGAAGGTAAAACAAAGCTGTAACTTGGATCATCCAACTTCAGTTTGACTTTAAGACTAACACAGGACAATTTCTACTAGATGGGAACTGAGAATGGGGCTCCTGCCCCCTGTGACTCCATCTTCACAGGCTCTCGGTTTTCTGGAGGTGAGCAACCATAAGGAGTAGATACACTGGTCATCACTTCCCAAGAGTAGCATAAATCTTTCTATTCCCAATAAAGCACTACCTGGTCCCAGGGCCACACAAAGCAGTCTTGGAAAGGGTGCCACAGCAATCGCTCTGTATTCCAATGTGGGGCAGAATGCCTGGTAGACAGCGATTTTCCTCTGTTCTAGTCCTCCTCTGCCTGTTCTAACCTGATGGGCCTGACTCAAGCTTAGGCATTGTTATGTCAAATCGGGAGATTGTCTCCTTCCTCAGTATCTCAAATCATATCACAAGAAATACAATCTTTTTTCTGAGTCATTTCCCTATGCCAGACATATACTCACCAGCATGACGGCATCTGGGCTTTTCAAACCTTGAGGAGACAATCAGATTTTGATTTTTATTCCCTAAGATAGAAAGTGCAAGTTTAGCTGGTAACTTCATGAGTATTATTATTGCTGTGTTGCTGCTGCTATTGTAGTTATTGTGTGACAGGACTGCTAGAGAATTGGTTTATGCCATTTCTCCAGAAGGAAAAAACTACAGCTCTCCCTTTTGGCTCTTCTCAGTTCACCAGTTGATTACTGATTAAGTTCTCCTAGGTTAACTTTTTACTTATTACTCTGTCTCTAATCCTACCTACTATTTTGTAAGTGCAACTAAGACACCCCTATGAAAATTCCCTTGCCCTCTTTCGCTCTAAGGCTCCAGTCAACCAGCCCAGTTCGTTGTCTTGCCCCCCACGCATGCAAAACCTTTCTTAAATAACATGTACAAAACCTATCACTTATCACTTATCTTCCCGTTTTTCATAGATTTGCTCGAATGGGTGCCAGTAATGTCTCCATTTGTCCCTATCACGTGCAAGTGTAGCCCAATGGCATCTGCTCACCCCAGGAACATGAAGAGCTTCAAACCGTTCATTCAGGTTTTTGACGAAGAAGTCTGACCATCTTGTAGGTGGGCTGCCACACGTTCTTTTGACATACCCGTGGAATCCAGTCAGTAACAGCTCTAGTTCAGTGGTCATCCATAAATCGCATTTCATGTCCAGCCCATCTGATTTTCCTCATCTTGGGAAATAAAACAACCACCCTGATTCTTGATTGCCAAAGGAGGTCGGAACTCCAGATTCCTTCTCTTACTTCAGTGAAGCATGATACTCCAAGCATGACTCTTTTGATTCCTCTTTGGGATACCCAAATAGCCTTCTTATCCTGTTTTTGTAAGGCCCAGGTCTCTGAGGCATATGTTAGTGCAGGAAGAATGGTGGAGTCGAAAAATTGTGCCCGGAGCCGGAGGTTCTTCTTCTTTACTACTTCCTCTATGCTCTTGAAGGCGTTCCATGCTGTTCTTTCTCCTGCATAGTTCAGGTGCTAGGTTGTTTGTCATGTTGAGTTCTTGACGTGCCTGTTATCCATCATCTACAAATTATTCAATCGAGTCATCCTGAATAGAATCAGCAGAACACTAGATGAAGGACAACCATGCAAGCAAGCTGGGTTCCGAAAAGGATGCAGCACTATCGACCATATCCACATGGTGACCAAGCTCATTGAGGTTTCAAGAGAGTTCAAGATGCCGTTCTGTCTAACATTCATTGATTTAAAGAAAACCTTTGATTCTGTTGAGATTGAAGCAGTCATTGAAGACCTAGCTAACTCAAACTCAGTACATCAAGATCCTCTGTGAGCTGTATTATGGATTCACTACCAGGATCTCATCATTCTACAAGGAAGTGATCATCAAAATAAAGAGAGAGGAGTTCGACAGGTCGATACCATTTAACCAAAACTCTTCAATGCTACCCTCAAGAGCATCATGCGACAACTGGAATGGGAAGAATGGGAGTGAAGATAGGCAGTTGGCAACTACACCACCTCTGCTTCGCTGATGACATCATTCTAATAACACCAAATATCAGCCAAGCAGCACAAATGCTGGCTGAATTCAACCGTGAGTGTGAAAGGGACGGACTGCAGCTGAATTTCAAGAAGACAATGTTCATGAGAAATGGACTAGTTCCTGACATTCCATTTGCTGTCAATAGAATGAACATCTCCGAATGCAGCAACCATATGTACCTAGGTCGAGAACTCAACATGCACAGAACTAGTAAAAGTATATAATCCACTGACTTGCATGTGTACATTGCTCAGGTACTTGGGTGGCTACTCCCTCTGAGTCCACTAGTGTGAAATGACTACTTGTCTGCTCAAGACCTCTGAATGCTCACTTAGTTCTTCCCAGTCTTATCAAACCACTTTTCCCACTGCTGAAGTCAATAGTGGTTTACATTTGTACATTTCAGGCATACAGTTCAAACCTCACTATCTGTGCAGACCATACCCCATCTATCATTGGAGTCTAGCTTCCATCAACCATCCAATGGAACCTTTTCCTCCCTCCTGACCTTGGCCCCCTGAGATGGGCAGTATTCTGTTGTCAGAATCTAAGGGCTCATTTTTGTCTTGTTTGGTTTGGATGGATGGCTGCTTCTCTATCTTCCATACATGATTGAACTCAGATGGTGCTGGTCTTTCTCCAGCTGACTTACTTCACTTAGCACACTCTCTTCAGCAAGCTGTCATCTTTTTCATTTATTTTTATAACCGAGTAGTATTTCACTGTCCTAATGAGGGGGTGAAGGGAACTAGAGTAGGCATGTGCCAATCAGCCCTCGCAGCTTTGCTAAGAGTGGGAGGGTTCTCCAACACACTTATCTTTGCTGAAAGCATCACTGTAACAGCTTGTCCACGGTTACTCTCCTAAGTAAAGGAAACACTTTACAAGTGCATATTAGCTGCACACAGTCCTCCTCACACAGAAAAGAACAGCCCCAATTAATTGCGCAAGCAGCTAAATGTCAGAAGTAATCACTGAGATGAGAGTGGCTCATCAAAGCAACTCAGGAAAGAGGAGTCTATTTAACAGCTAAATGGGGTTCTGAAAGGCAGACCCTGAAAAGAATGATATCCGGCTGATTTTATTTTAATGCAAAGATCCGCTCTCTCCCCACCACCCCCATGATTATTTTATACAAATTGCATTACATCAGTCCCTGGAGAAATACAGGTGTAATCTTCATTTCCACTTCCTGTGACTGAAAATGACTGTGAGGGGCTGACTTGGAATTTTAAAAATCTTCTTTAAACATTCATATGTTCTAGAGGCAATGCACAGGAGCATTGCCTTGGCAATTTCAGAGACTTGAACATGAACCTGGAGGCCATACTAAAGAAATGTTTGTCCTGGGGGCCAGAGAGAGAGAGCACAGCGAGTAAGGTGCTTGCCTTGCACTCAGCCCATTCAAGTTCAATCTTGGGTATCCCAAATGGTCCCATGAAGCCACCAAGACTAATCCCAGCGTGCAGCGCCAGGAGTAAGACAGGTGTGGCCCCAGAACAAAACAAACAATAGCCCTCTGGGTTTTTATTGGTGATCATATCTGTTCTAGCTCTGATTCTAAAAGTGAATGTGCAAAATATTACTATACAGAATGTTGCAGTTATTTAACCCAAGTTACCAAAGTTATAAAAATACATGTGAGGTTTGGTGCCTTGCTCTTCAAGCCACGGGGGGCTCCTCACGGAAATTACTTTTTACCTTGGTCAGAACTGTGTTTGGATAAAGGCTTCAGGAGAAACCTCTAAAGAATGAAAGAGATTTTCTTGAGGTGGTTCCAGAACCTTCCTTGAAGGTGCATTCTTTTCTAGAACTGCCGTAACAAAAGTACCACAAACTTGCTGGTTTTTAAGCACTAGAAATTTATTCTCTTCCCATTCTGAAAGCAGAAGTAAAAGCTCAAGATGTGTGGGGGCAGAGTACTAGGACAGCAGGTAGGTGCTTGCCCTGCCTCTTCCAACTTCCGGCAATGCCACTTACTGGCCTATGAGCACCCTGATAGGTGAGCGCTCCACTCTGTGGGGAGTGTTTGTCACGCAGGCTACTGGAGCAATAGCTGACTGATACAGAGTCCTATATTTTGGGCCCCATTCTTGTCTGAGAAGTGTCCAGAAAGCCCTTTAAAGACAGCTTTACTATACCTGACAACTCATCAGCCTATGAGGCAGTCAACTAGTTCATTTCTTATAGATCTTTCCTTTGTACCCTGAAAGATGCAAACAGGCTGGTGACACTGCAGTAACCACCTCCGTGGGAAGCTTTCATTAGTATACCCACCCTGACCACATGAATAATGAAGATGAGAGAAAATGGGCAAAGTTTAAGTCTGTTGGGGACCAAAGCAATAATACAGCAAGTAGTGCATTCGCCTTGCATGCAGCCAACCCATGTTCTATCCCTAGCATCCTATATGATCCTCCAAGCACTGCTAAGAGTAATTCCTGAGTATAGACCAGGAGTAACCTCTGAAAATTGCTGAGTGTGACCAAAAAGCAAATTAAAAAATATAAATCTGCTAAAGATCACAGTTTCATTTATGTCAAAAATTATAATAAAATACATGCATATGCATGAAAAATGACTGCACAGTTAACATACAGAGACTTCCAAAGGTTTTGTCTTCACCCTTTTTCCCATTTATTACCGGGGTTCCTAATTTCTTCTCTTCCATTCCTCTTGTTGCCCAAAGGTTTTTCCCCTAGGAGACTA
The DNA here is from genome assembly GCA_021461705.1 of Cryptotis parvus. Taxonomy (NCBI): domain Eukaryota; kingdom Metazoa; phylum Chordata; class Mammalia; order Eulipotyphla; family Soricidae; genus Cryptotis; species Cryptotis parvus. The sequence continues at coordinate 12,760 of JAJIBD010027093.1, forward strand.
CATGCAATTATAGCTGAACTTTCTTTTTGTTCATCAGGAACATCTAGATTTCCTGAAATGAAAATTATTTTGTTGGTAATTTTATAAACAAAAACATAGGGCTGGATAGATAGTACAGGGAGTAGGGCTTTTGCCTTGCATGCAGTCAACCTGAGTTTGATCCCCTGGCACCACATATGGTCCAACCAAGCCTAGCCAGGAGTGGTTCGTGAGTGTAGAGATCGGAGTATGCCTGAAGCGCTGTTGTATGTGCTCCTTCCCCCAAAGAGAAACAGAGAGGGAGAGAGAAACATAAATCACCGGAAGAAACAACAAAATTTTAAAAAGAAAAACTGATATTAGGGCCAGAGAGATAGTTCAGCAGCAGGGTGCTTGCCTTCCACATGACTGAACCGGGTTTATCCTTGGTGTTGCATATGGTTGCCTGAGCCATGCCAGGAGTGATCCCTGAACACAGACAAAACCACGAGTAAGGCCTGAGCACCACCACTTGTGCCTCCTCCCAAACAAAAACAAAAACAGACAGCCTCAATTTAGTTTCAGGGGTTGAGAGAGTTCTTATTCGTAATAAATTTCAAGGCAATTATGCAGAATTGTTGGATGAAAATAAATTAGCTGAAAATTTGGAAGTAGATATTGGGGAAATTCTGAAAAACAGACAAAATTATTTGCATATATATAAATAGTTCCCAGGTGTACCCAAATTAGCAACAGCTTTAAAAAAGAAAAATGAGAAACTCAATGTAAACATTTTCTAACAAATTACTGGGGGCAAGGGAGTCTGCTACTATAACACAAAAGCGGCTAGAGAATATTTGTGATGAATGTATTTCTATAAAACTTTACCTATAAACACATGGGAAATAGTTCAATGGGCTAGAGCAACTGCTTTGCATGGTGAAGGCCTAGGTTCAATCCCTGGTATCACCTGGTCCCAAGAGCAATCTCTAGGCACTGATCACTGAGTAGCTCACAATCACTGCTGGGTAAAGCCCAATTCTCCCTCCCAACATACAAAGCATTCTTAAAAACCAACAATTACAAATAATCCAATTTTTAAAATGGACGAACAATATCTGCCTGCCTCCCCACAGACTCTCAGAGGCCGGGAAACCTGGTGCACCACAATCACAGCCATTGACAAGGTCCAGAGTCCTCAGCTGACAGAGCCCCGCCCAAGAGAGAGGCTGAATTCAAGCCCAGGTATGCGGGACTCCATGACCAAGTCCACAGACTTCCCAGGAAGCTGAAGCTGGGGCCCGTTCCCCCCAACTTGGCCCCCTCCCTCGACAAAGGCCTGGTGGGCCCACCCAGGACTGCTGCTTGTGCTGTTGGCCAGAATCCAGGTACACAGGCACAGGGTGGAGCTTCTGCCTGTCCGCCCCGTTCTAGGCTGATGGGGCATCCTGGAAAGGAGGCAGGTTCTGACCCTTGCCTGCCCCCACCCCCACAGACTCTTAGAGGTCGGAAAACCTCGCACACCACAACCACAGCCATTCTCAAGGTCTGGATTCCACAGCTCGACACAGCCCTACCCCCATGGTGCACGGGTACTATTTCAAAACCTTGTATACTCATCTAACAGGTATCCCATCACATTTCATAGAAACACAAGTGTGTGGACACGATGTGTGTCTGTGGGAACATATCAAAAAATTTCCCATACAGTGGGCTCAGATGACACAATGGAGTTTTAAGACTCTCCAATGAGTTTTGTCTAAGACCATATTCACCGACTGTGTTTAGAGAGGTGGCCCCAACAAGCTGTATAGAATAGATTACTCAGCGTATGCATAGGACAAGCTCAAATAGAGGTTGAGGTAAATGTGAAGTAGATGCTGTCAACCGCAGGTGCAGTGGTGGTGAGTCCAGGGTTGACAGTAGAGAACCACTGTGTGCTGGAAACCCAGAAATTGAATCCAAGATCAGAATTGACCAGACTCCCATAGAACAACCCAGAAAAATAACGCCATGATTTTGTAAATACCATTCCCTTATATGGGCAGTAATGACCAACATAATTGATGCCAGCTAAGGGAGCAGGCAAGGGATGGAGATGGGGGGTGAGTGGGAAATGCGGGTCCTCTGGTGGTGGGGGGTACACTGGTGGTGGGACTAGTGCTGAACAATGAGTTTTTCTAACAAGTGTATTGCTAAAACTTTGTACTTTGTAAATTATGGTGTTTAATTTTTTTAAATGACAAAAATAATGGTATTCCCCTCTGGGTCGGAGCGATAGTACAGCGGGTAGGGCATTTACCTTGCACTCAGATGACCTGGGTTTGATCCCATCATCCCATATGGTCACCCCGAGAACTGTCAGGAGTAATTTCTGAGCAGAGCCAGGAGTAACATCTGAGTGTTGCTGGGTATGACCCAAAAAGAAAAAAAACCTTCTTAATTAATAAAAAGTATGCCCTTGGGAAATGGCAAATTAAAACAATGAGTGACTTGGGGGCCAGAGAAATAGCATAGTGGGTGTAAGGTTCCAACCGACAAAACGGCAACTGGGACCAAACAGCAGATTAACTGATGAGAGAACCACATTCCAGGGTCAGAGATCCCTTGCCCTCAGCACGGAAGACAGGACTCAATCCCCACCTGGCGTCCGGAAGCTCCCAGGCCACATTCTGTGCTACTCCACTTTGAACCCATACAGATAACAGGAGCCGGATCAAGTGCACGGTTCCACTGGTCTTGGTTCCCTTTCCCACCCAAAACAGTTTAAAATTCCAGCTCAGTGTCTCCCAGGACACAGCTCTACCCCAGTCTCACCAGAGGCAAGTAGGGTCTGCCCGAAGCGCACCCCAATAAACTTCTATTCGTTCCCTTGTGATCATTAATGTAAAAGAGGGGGTTCGACAGGGTGATACCATTTCACCAAAACTCTTCAGCGCCACCCTCGAGAACATCATGCAACAATTAGAATGGGAAGAAATGGGAGTGAAGATAGATGGTCGGGCAACTACACCACCTCCGCTCGCTGATGACATCGTTCTAATAACACCAAACATTAACCAAGCGGCACAAATGCTGGCTGACTTCGACCGAGAATGTGGAAAGATAGGTCTACAGCTGAATCTAAAGAAAACAATGTTCGTGAAGAATGAACTAGTTCCAGAGGCCCCATTCACTCTCAATGGAACAAACATCTCTGAATGCAGCAGTTATGTCTACCTGGGTCGAGAAATCCAACATGATGAACGACCTAAAACCTGAGCTGCGCAGGAGGAAGAGGCGGCATGGAATGCCTTCAAAGGCATCGAAGAAATAGCTAAAAGGACAAAGAACCTCCGACTCTGGGCACATCTCTTTGACTCCACCATTCTCCCTGCATTAACATACGCCTCAGAGACCTGGGCCCTATGAAAGCAGGATGAGAATGCTATTCGTGTCTCCCAGAGAGGAATCGAAGGGAGACACGAATGCTTGAATATCACGCCTCACTCAAGTGAGAGAAGAAGAAATCGGAGTTCTGACCTCTGTTGCTATTCCAGAATCAGGGACGCTGTCTCGTTTGCCAAGGCATCGAAAATCAGATGGGCTGGACATGTAATGTGATTTGGAGACAACTGCTGGACTAGAGCCATTACCGACTGGATCCCACGGGATGTCAAAAGATCACGTGGCCGCCCCACCTGAGAAGATGGTCAGACTTCCTTGTCAAGACCCTGAAGGAACGGTTTGAGGCTCTTCATATTCCTGAATCAACCAGATGCCATTGGGCTACATTGGCACGTGATAGGGTCCAATGGAAATATTACTGGCGCCCGCTCAAGCAAATCGATGAATACCGGGATTCAAGTGATCAAGTGATCCCTTGTG
>JAJIBD010027094.1:0-99884 GCA_021461705.1 Cryptotis parvus
GATCATTCACCACCAGGATCTCACCATTCTACAAAGAAGTGATCATTGATGTGAAAAGAGGGGTTCGACAGGGTGATACCATTTCACCAAAACTCTTCAGCGCCACCCTCGAGAACATCATGCAACAATTAGAATGGGAAGGAATGGGAGTGAAGATAGATGGTCGGCAACTACACTACCCTCCGCTGATGACATCGTTCTAATAACACCAAATATTAGCCAAGCGGCACAAATGCTGGCGGACTTCGACCGAGAATGTGGAAAGATAGGTCTACAGCTGAATCTAAAGAAAACCATGTTTATGAAGGATGAACTAGTTCCAGAGGCCCCCTTCACTCTCAATGGAACAAACATCTCTGAATGCAGCAAAGTTATGTGTACCTAGGTCGAGAAATCAACATGATGAATGACCTAAAACCTGAGCTGCACAGGAGGAGGAGGAAGAGAGCAGCATGGAATGCCTTCAAAGACATTGAAGAAATAGCTAAAAAGGACAAAGAACCTCCGCTCCGGGCACATCTCTTTGACTCCAACATTCTCCCTGCATTAACGTACGCCTCAGAGACCTGGGCCCCTACGAAAGCAGGATGAGAATGCTCTTCAGGTCTCCCAGAGAGGAATCGAAAGAGCTATGCTTGGAATATCACGCCTCACTCAAGTGAGAGAAGGAATCGGAGTTCTGACCTCCGCCGCTATTCCAGAATCAGGATGCTGTCTCCTTTGCCAAGGCATCCAAAATCAGATGGGCTGGACATGTAATGCGATTTGGAGACAACTGCTGGACTAGAGCCATTACCGACTGGATCCCACGGATGTCAAAAGATCACGTGGCTGCCCACCTACAAGATGGCCAGACTTCCTTGTCAAGACCCTGAAGGAACGGTTTGAGGCTCTTCATATTCCTGAATCAACCAGATGCCATTGGGCTACATTGGCACGTGATAGGCTTCAATGGAAATGTTACTGGTGCCCACTCGAGCAAATTGATGAATAACGGGATTCAAGTGATCAAGTGATCAACCAAGCCTCATGTTTGATCACAAATTGCATCTTACCTCTTTTCCCATCTCGAAGGACAGAAGTGGTAACTTAATTACTCATATCTAATGTAAAATGTTGATTTATGGAAAATTTCTAAAGCAGCATTTCTATTTATTATGCTACGTTTCAGAAGTTCGTTGAATATCTATTTTTGTTTGTACAGGGAGGTAAGTCTCTGAACAGATTGGGAATTAGAGATTCTGCAGGCTTTAAAAAAGAAAAATTCTCATCATTGTTGCTCCAGAAGTTAGCAACCAATTTTACAACTTAAAATGAGCCTCATATTTCTTCTCCTTAGGGGCTTCTTCTGCATCTTTGGAGGACCTGTGCATGGGAAACTGAGTGAGCTCTGTGATTCACAGGTATGTTTGTATGCAGCGGGTGGTGTGGGACACGAGGCTTGTCAGGGTGGTACTATCTGCACCTGTTACTCCCCACCAGGAGAAAATCACCTTCATGGCTCAGCATTGTGCGGAGGCTGATTAGCCGTGGGAGGCATGTGGTGGACGGTCGGAATCAGGTGTGATGCAGAAAAGGGAGCTTGATGTATAGACAGGGCCAGAATAGATAGTATCATGAGAGACAATTGCAAAACAAGTATGGAATTTCCCCAAAAGAATTTTCCAAGAGCAAATTGGCACTTCTGCCTGAGTCCTAGTGCAGGCTCTGATAGCAGTGTGATCAAAGAAATCAGAAGCTTTTGAATGTGACTGCCAGGTTATGTAGTTAAATTAATTTCTAAGTGAGGACTTTCTCTCCAGGTCCTGAAAACCACAAAAGCACAGCAGTTTAGAATAGTATCTGGTATGTAAAGCTGTTCAAAGTCATGCCTGCTTGAAGATAATTTGCTGCCGGCGATGAGCAGATGCCCTTAGAACCTCTGCACCAACACCAATAGAATAAAGTCTACTGCACTAGAGAGAGATGTGAGATAAGAATGCATTTGAAGGCCAAGGAAAGGAAAGGTTTTGTCTGACATAGTAATGGGGGAAATAATTTAAAAAAAAGAAATTGACTGGCTGGGTTCAGATTTGAGAGTGCTCACCATCATGCCACGGTACCCCCAGAGTTCCCTTGCTCTGCTCTGTCCCTGCCTCTAAGCAGTGCTGCTGTCCTTGACACATACTCATGTGCACGCCTATCACTCACAACCACTGCCCGTGCAGCAGCCCTATGTCCTTTCTCAGGCATTGTTTTGTTGTGCAGAAGCCTGAGACTTGTGTACCATGTGCAAGGCAAATGCCCTGCTCATTATACGATTGCTTCTATGCAGAAGCCTGAGACTTGTGGCCGCTATTTCCTTAAGCTTCCTAGATGTGGTGCTGTGTGATTGATGTCTCCACTCACTATTCTACTCAATTGGCTTTTCCATCATGAGATATGTAGCTTTAAAAAAGGCTGGTCCTTTTCCCTTCTCTCTTACATTGTGGGTTGCACTACATACACTTAGAAGCCATCATGTGCATTTTTTGCCTGTATTTAATACTCAGTTCTAAAAGAGAGAGAGGGAGAGAGAAAAAGAGATAAAGAACCTGCCATTTAGGCAGGCTATGGGAGGGGTAGGGAATTGGGGACATTGGTGGTGGGAAATGGGCACTGGTGGAGGGTGGGGTGCTGGAACACTATGTGACCGAAACCTCCAAATATGAACAACGTTGTAATTGTATATCTCACGGTGGTATAATAAAATGTTTAATAAAAAAAAAAAGAAAAAGAAGGCTGGTCCTCTCTGTCTAACACCATGTACAAAAATCAGATCAAAATGGATTAAAGATCTCAATATCAGACCTGAATCCATAAAGTACATAGAAGAAAATATAGGAAAAACCCTCCACAACATTGAAGCTAAAGACATCTTCAAAGAACAAACACCACTAACAAAACAACTAGAAGAAAAGATAAACATATCTTTATGAATATCTAAAAAATGTGGAAAATGTGGAACATATCTACATGAAGCTAAAAAGCTTCTGCACCTCAAAAAGAAATAATGACCAAGATACAAAGACAGTCCACAGAATTGGACTATTCTTTTTGGGGGAAAGAATATTCACCCAATACTCATCTGATAAGGGGTTAACATCCAGGATATAGCAGGCACTGGTAGAACTTTACAAGAAGAAAACAGTCAACTCCATCAAAAAAATGGGGAGAAGAAATGAACAGAAACTTCAACGAGGAAGAAGTTCGAACAGCCAAAAAGACATATGAAAAATGCTCATCATCATTAGTCATCAGAGAGATGCAAATCGAAACAACAATGAGATATCATCTAACACCACAGAGACTGGCACATATCCAAAAGAGCAAGAACAACAAATGCTGGCGTGGATGCGGGGAAAAAGGGACTTTCATACATTGGTGGGAATGCTCGACTTGTACAACCTTTCTGAAAACAATATGGACATTCCCTCCAAAGACTAGAAATTGAGCTCCCTTTTGACCCAGCCAAATCACTCCTGGGAATATACCCTGGGAAACCAAAAACACACAGAAGAAATACAATCCTCACTTTTATTTTCATAGCAGCACTATCCACAATAGCCAGAACCTGGAAACAACCAGTATGCCCGAGAACTAATGACTAGATAAAGAAACTTTGGTACATCTACACAATGGAATACTATGCAACTGTTAGGAAAAATGAAGTTATGAAATTTGCTTATAAATGGATGGATGTGGAAAGGATCATGTTGAGTGAAATTAGTCAGAAGGAAAGAGAGAGATATAGAAAGACAACATTTATTTGCATGACACACACACACACACACATATAGTATACACACATATTTACTATTATGATACCAAAATCCAATGTCAGGCGAAATGTGGATCAGGAGGTCTTACCAAAAGTGGAAATTACCACAAACGTGTGGAAGTCAGAGGTTAGGTAAGACAGAGAAGGGAACATGTGCGAATAAATGTCGAAAGGGCTAATACCAACCTAGAACTGAGGATTAAATACAGGCAAAAAAATGCACATGATGGCCTCTAAGTATATGTATTGCAACCCACAATATTTAAGAGAAGGAAAAGAGAGAGAGGGAGAGAGAAAAGAGATAAAGAACCTTCCATGGAGGCAGGCTATGGGAGGGGGGAGGAATTGGGGACATTGTTGGTGGGATATGGGCACTGGTGGAGGGCGGGGTGCTGGAACACTATGTGACCAAAACCTCCAAACATGAACAACATTGTAATTGTATATATCACGGTGGTATAATAAAATATTAATAAAAATAATTGTCAAATGTCTATTACCACATAGAACTTAGCATTAAATACAGGCAAAAAGATACACATGATAACCTCTAAGTATATGTATTACAATCCACAATATGTAAAGAGAAGGAAGAGAGAAAGAGAGAGAGAAAGAGAAAGAGAGAAAAGAGATGGAGAACCTGCCACGAAGGCAGGCTAGGGAGGGGGGAGGGAAACGAGGGCATGGTGGTGGGAAATGGGCACTGGTGGAGGGATGGGTGCTGGAACACTGTATGGCCGAAATTCAAACATAAACTTTTCTGTAATTGTTAAAAAAATACAATAAATTAAAAAAAAAAGAAGGCTGATCCTCATGTAGAATTCATGCCGGGGATGCAGGGGATGGTTCAACATTCACAAGTCAATCAACATAATATACCACATCAATAAAAGGAAAAGTAAAAGCTATATGATCATATTAATAGACTCAGAGAAAGCATTTGGCAAGATACAGCACCCATTCATGATAAAAACTCTCCACAAAATGGGAATTGAAGTGAATTTACTCATTATAGTCAAAGCCATCTACCACAAGCCTACAGCAAGAATCATTCTCAATGGGGAAGACCTAAAAGCGTTCCTCCTAAGATCAGGGACAAGGTTGCCCTATCACCACTTCTATTCAACATAGAATTGGAAGTATTTGCTATAGCAGTTAGGGAAAGAAAAAGACATGGCATCCAGATAGGAAAAGAAGTCAAACTATCACTATTTGCAAATGACATTATATTATACTTAGAGAACCCTGAACTCTTTGCCAAAAAGCTCCTAGAAACAATAGGTGTATATAGAAAAATGGCAGGTTACAAAATTAGTACCCAAAACTTTGTGGTGTTCCTATATGCAAATAACAAAAGAGAAGAAAAATGATATTAAATAGATAATCCCATTCACAATCATGCCTCAGAAAATCAGGTACCTCAGAAACAGCTTAACTAAGGACATAAAGTCACTGCTTCAAGATATGAAAGAGGTCATGAGGAAATAGAATCACATCCTCTGCTCATGGATTGGGAGAATCAACATTATCAAAATGGCAATACTCCCTAAAGCATTATACAATTCAATATAGTCCCTATAAGGATACCCATGACCTTTTCAAATAAATTGACCAAACACTCGTGAAATTCATATGGAACAATAAATGCCTATGAATAGCCAAAGCAATCGTTGGGGAAAAAGATGTGAGGCATCACCTTCCCCAACTTCAAAATGTACTACAAATCAGTAGTAATTAAAACAGCATGGTATTGGAGTAAAATCAGACCTGTGAAACTATGGAATAGAGTTGAATCTCATGACACATATCCTTAAATATATGATCATTTAATATTTGATGAAGGAGCAAAAAATATGAAGTGGAGCAAGGAAAGCCTCTTCAGCAAGTGGTGCTGGGAAAACTGGGCAGCTACATGTGAAAAATTGAACTCAGACCTCTGTCTAATACCATGCATGAAAGTCAGATCAAAATGAATTAGAGATCTCAAAATCAGACCCGAATCCGTAAAGTACACTGAAGAAAATATAGGCAAAATCCTCCACGACATGGAAGCTAAAGGCATCTTCAATTATGAAACACTACTAACAAAGGAACTGGAAACAGACATAAATGGAAGCAAACATAAACTACATGAAACTAAAAAGCTTCTGCACCTCAAAGGAAACTGACCAAGATACAAAGACAGCACACAGAGTGAGAAAGAGTATTCACACAATGACAATCTAATAAGGGGTTAATATCCAAGATATATAAGGCATTGGTAGAACTTTACAGGAAGAAAACAGCCAATACCATCAAAACATGGGGAGAAGAAATGAACAGAAGAAGATGTAGAAGAAAGAAGAAGAAAAGAAAAAGAAAGAAGAAAAAAAGAAAGAAGAAAAAGAAGGAAGGAGAAAGAAAAAAGCAAACAAGCAAGCAAGCAAGAAAGAGAGAAAAAGAAAGAAGCTAGGTAAGACAGAGAATGTAACAGTGTGCTAACAATTGTCAAAAGTGCTGATACCAACCTAGAACTGAGCATTAAATACAGGCAAAAAGGATACACATGACAACCTCTTAATGTATGTATTATAATCCACAAAGTGGAAGGGAAGGAAAAGAGGAAGAGAGAGAGAGAGAGAGAAAGTAATTGAGAAACCTGCCACAGGTTTAGAATAGGGAGGGGGAGGAATCTGGGACATTGGTGGTGGGAAATGGGGACTGGTGGAGGGATGGGTGCTGGAACAACGTATGACTGAAACCCAAATATGAACATCTTATGAACATTTTTGTAACTGTATATCTCACGGTGGTATAATAAAATATTAAAAAAAATTAAAAAAAATTAAAAATTAAAAAAAGAAAGCAGAAAGAAGAGTGCCTGCCAAGAGGCAGGCTGGAGGAGGAGGGGAGGGAATCTGGGGACATTGGTATTGGAAAGGGTGCACTGGTGGAGGGGTGGGTGCTAGAACACTGTATGATTGAAACCCAATCATGAACAGCTTTGCAATTGTAGATCTCGTGATGGTATAATAAAATTAAAAAAGGAGAAAGAAGTGTGGTCCCGAGGCAGGGCTGATCTCTTTCCTTTGAGAGTATTTTGACTGCCATGGTTCTGTGACCCTTTCCTCGAATCTCCTGCCCACTGACGGATGCTGCCATGAAGTTCGTGTCGACCTGGATCTGATTTTGAAGGCTGCTGTGGGTGGGTGAGGAGATGGGGGACCGGGTGGATGGGCATGCCACTGACTTAGGCACTGGATGGTGCCTTTTGGATGGCACCCTGTGGATGGACCCTGGACAGTGCCCTGTGAATGGCACCCTGTGGTACCCTGTGAATGGCACCCTGTGGATGGTATCCTGTGAATGGTACCCTGTGAACGGTGCTTCTGTGGATGGTACCCTATGGATAATGTCCTGTGGATGGTGCCATGTATGGTGCCATGGATGGTGTTTGGTGAACAATACCTTGTGGGTGCTATCCCGTGGACAGTGCCCTGTGGACAGTGTCCTGTGGGTGGTGTCCCATGGACAGTATTCTGTGGATGATGCCATGGACAGTGTCCTATGGATGGTGCCACAGATGGTGCCACGTGAATGGTAAAATGGACAGTGTCCTGTGGATAGTTCCATGGATGGTGTCCTGTGGGCAGTGCCATGGACAGTGTCCTGTGGCTGGTGCTGTGGACAGCATCTTGTGGATGGTGCCATGAATGGTGTCCAAAGGATGGTGCACTGTGGAAGAGCTAAGTCATCCCCAAAAAGCCTTTGGGCTTTGTTTATTTCCTCCTGGTCCTCCCCAGCCCTGTTTCAGCATGAAACAAGATCTCTTGACTTAAGAAAGATGTATATTTGAGGACTGAAGAACAGATATTAGAAACTTATTTTGGGGTGGGTGTTTTGAACAAGTGTTCCACCCCATTGTGGATCCTTTAGAACTTAGTCCAGTGTAAGTGTGAAAATGGACCTGGGTATTATGTGGACTCGTGGCTGAGAGCTCTCTCATGTGGCACCTCTTTCTGTAGAGGTAAGAATGCTTTCTGCACATGAATATTCTTGGTTGAAATAAATTACTGTGATTCTGGACATGCTTACTTTCCTTTCAAGTGGTATTGGGAAAAAGTGCAATAAAAATATTTTTGATATTTGATTCAAAAAACCAGTTCGTTGGTAAATCTGTTACTGACTGATAACTTAGTTTTTTCACTTTATCTCACTTACTGAATCTGTATCCCGTTGTGATAGAGATTAGAAAATCAGCTGTTGCTGATAACTGGTTTTTTGTCCCTATTGCTCCAACGTTAGACTCCAGTGAAGCCTATGAGGGGAGAACTCTGTGCTCTCTCTGCCACATGAGTGAAGCTGCTGGTCAGGAAATGGTGTGTGCTTGGTGCAAATGCTTATTTCCTGCCTGACAGCAGGACATTCCTTGGGAAGATGGTCAGTAAACTTGGTTCAAAGATGGCTGCTGAGGTAGGGTGCAAACTATGGTTCACTAGGACTCTGGAGGAGGAGAAGCCCAGACAAATACTTACAGGAAGAGCAGCTCTAAAGCATCTGGTCTGCTCATGACCACAGGCGGCTACTACATGCTTCTTAGCTGCCATTCTGATTGTTTTTTTCTTTTTGGGTCACACCCGGCAATGCTCAGGGGTTTCTCCTGGCTTTGCACTCAGGAATTATTCCTGGCGGTGCTCGGGGACCATATGGGATGCTGGGGATTGAACCCAGGCTGGCACAGGCCGGCCCGCGGCAAGGCAAATGCCCTATCCGCTGGGCTATCGCTCCGGCCCCAATTCTGATTTTTAAAATACAACATTTCTATTATAAACCAAGGGAGATTTTATAGTGAAATATTTGAATATTGAGTTGGTTGAGATTTCTAGGAGAAACTGTAAAATCATAAGTGAATGAAATTATAGTGTTGGAAAAATTAAGTTGACTTTCACAACAGCATATATAGAAATAGGTTTTTATTTTACTTATTGAATTTTCCCCCTTTGATTTTTGGGTCATACCTGACTGTTCTCAGGGCTTATTCCTGCCTCTACACTTAGGGATTACTCATGGAAGTGCTTGGGGGAACCACATGTGATGCAGGGGATTGAACCCAGGCTTGCTACATGCAAAAGTACTTTACCCAGAGAGTACTCTCTCTCCTTCTCTCTGGCCCCACTTACCAAAACTCTTAATTGAAGTCATATATTGCTCTTTTTGGCTATTTAGTAGAATAGTATGTATTTAAAGACTGTGTTTTGTAACCTCTGCAAACTATTTGTGTTGTTTGTATTTCTTTAGTTATTAGCTGACTGTGAAATATTAACCAAGTTTGTGTCCTATATAAATTATTTTAATTGGTGTTGAGAGAGTACAGCTGACAAGGCACTTGCCTTTGCACATGGCTAATCCAGATTAGACCCCCAGCACCCTGTATGCTCACTGATTCCACCAGGAGTGATTCCTGAGCTTAGAGCCAGGAAGTAAGCTCTGACTAAGCACATCTGATGTGGCCCCTGAACAAAAAATATTGCTTTAATTTTGTTTGGTTTGTGTAACTTTTTTTCCTGATTATATGGGCTAAATGTCTGCATAAACTTATTTCTTAAAACTTGAGCTTGTAAAATGTCACAGTAAAAAATACAGCTATATCTAAATGAAAGTATTCTTAATGGTCTTACTTAAGCCTGAATCACCATGATCATTGTCTTTACATGATGATATTTAATTTGGTAATTAAGTGGGAAGAACAGGCCAGTATTCTTGTCAAAGCAATCCCAGATGGCAAGACTAATTTTTAGACTTCCAGTTTACCAACATAAGAATTCTTCCTCCACTCTCCTCTGTCCTACAGAAACAAACATGGCCCAGATGCCGTGATAAATGTGTGGGATTCATCCTATATTCTCACAGGAACATTTGTCACGGCCAAATTTAATTTAAGACCAAGAGATGCTTTCAGCTGTTTCTATCCAGTTGCTAAATCAAGTGCCAGTGTCAGAAAGAAATTCGAGGAATTCTGAAATGACAGAGGCAGCTAATATATAATGAAAACCCAGTAGAAAACAAAATCCCAGCATAACAGCCAACACACATAACTTGTTTTTCCAATATTCTTCAGTAAAATTTGACTTAGTGGAATATGATATGGTGAAACATTAAGAATATTAAAAAAATATAATCATTGCCTAATTACGCTCTTTCTTCAATTGGATAGATGATATATCTAGTGTCTGAGCCCCCTTTAGAACCACCTACTTTCAAGAGTAGCTGTGTCCTTTCTGCATTGATGTCCTTCCTTCATCACAGTGCCTTGAGCATGAATAGATGTCACACCTCTTATTTAGGAATAGTAGGAATAGGTGTCATACCTATTGTTTATATACATTCAGGCTTGATGATGGTGTCAGTAAAAGTTCAGATATCTCAAGACTCCAGCATCACTCTGCAGCATCTGAATCTTGGCTTACTAAGGGTTCAATTCTGGTAGATTTTCATAGACTGCAGAAAGTGAGGAGCATAGGGGTGGACAGATTGTAGGACAGGGACTGAAGGGTGGTCTGGAGAGTTTGTGAGTATTCCATACTGCAGGAAAAAGTCTTGCTAAGCAGTGCTCTCTATTAGCATGAACAGATAAGGCCTGTTGGGAAGGACACACTGGTACCTGACGCTTGTTTTAGTGGTCTGAGTGGCTGGGTGTATGGTGGCACACTTCCAGCTCAGGCAGTGTGCTGGGACCCTGGGCTGGCTTCCAGGAAGAAGCGGCCACGAGCTTGATTGGAACACCTTGCTACTGACGCCCTTCATTCTGAGCTTGTGTTTGATCTGAGACCCTTGTATGTATGTGGTGTGCAGATGGATCTGGTCCTGCTTTTGCTTTTCCATCAGTCTAGCCTCTGTGTCTTGTTATGTGAGGTCAGCCCATTCAGACTGAGGGTGATTCCTTGTGTGGGGCTTCTACATCAGCTGTTTTGCCCTTTGCTCCTGGTTGTCTCTATTTCTATAATCCTCCCATTTGTCTCTCTGCCCTTTCACCTGAAAGGTTTTCCTTGGGGATTCTCTCATTTTCACCATTTGCGCCTATTCTGTTTTTGTTGTGGTTGCTGTGAGGTTGTCTGTCTGAATTTCAAGCAGTCTTCTTTGTGCCTGCATTGATCTTCAGGAGAAGCTGATTCTGTCCTTGAGTGCTCTGCTGGCTCACACTATTGCGCCTGCTTCTGCCTCTGCTGAATCACTGTTTATCACTCCTGTGCCGCTCTGTCGGCCGGGGGCAGCACCTATTGCTTCACCGTGTCTGCGTGTGGGATGGATATGCAATTCCATGCTGCCCCTTTCTTCTTGTGACTGGTGACTGGCCCTTGCTGGCTGTGTCTGTTCCCCAGTCACCTGGCCCTTCTCCCTTCCTCAGAGCATATCTTTCCTATTGGGATGCAAACCCACAGTCTCGGTGCTCCCATTGGGCATTGATCAGGAGCCCCTGACCAGGGAGACCCACCACAGGCCTGCTCGCCCCAGCATGGGAGCCCAAGGGTGGGTTTCCTCCTGGGGTGCTATTGTACTGGTTCCCCCTGTCTGTCTGCCACCCCCTCTCTCCAGGCAGCAGCAGGATTCCTAAACCTTGCAGTCCAGGGTGAGGCTTTGGCCTCCTGCAAACAAGTTCTGGGCTGGCCCTGACAGCTCAGGTGACACTCTACTGCTCACCCTGGGAAAAACTGACATTGGGTTGGATCGGTTTGCTTTTGGGCCACACTGCTCCTCCGGCATTATTCCTTGCTCTTTGCTCAGGAATCACTTGGCAGGTTTGGGGGGACAAATGGGGTCCCAAGATCAAACTGGGATCAAACCAGGGTCAGTTGTGTGCAAGGCAAGTCCCATTCACTAGACTATCTCTCCCCCAGGCGGGGCTCAAGGAGGGATTATCCTCAAGGGTGTTCTCATGCTTTCTGGCATTCATATTTTCTGAAATCTACTGCAGAGTCTTTTTTCCCACTTTCATTCCTGCTGACTGTAGAATTCTGTCTCCCCTGCTCCCCAAAGGAGCCTTCAGCCCAGCTTTACCACAGAAGTCCCTTCTCAAGGGGCCAGGCCACAGTGCTTTTGATCCTCATTCCCTGATATTCTGACCCTGTTTTCATTGGAGAAGTGTCTATTTATGCCTTAAAAAATTGGGGGCCGGAGTGATAGCCCAGCGAGTAGGGCGTTTGCTTTTGCACGCGACCAGCCTGTGCTGGCCTGGGTTCGATCCCCAGCATCCCATATGGTCCCCTGAGCACCGCCAGGAGTAATTCCAGAGTGCAGAGCCAGGAGAAACCCCTGAGCATTGCTGGGTGTGACCCAAAAAAGCAAAAAAAATTGGGAGCAGGGGGTTTCCCAACCAGTGCCGAGGGCTTGAGGTCCCTCCCAGCAACTCAGCTAATGGAGCTCCAATAGCTCATCCTAGGGCCCAGGGTGCTTGGGTTCCTCTAGGAACTGCCTGGAAATGCTTGGGGGGTGGGTGGAATGCTGTGCTGGACCACCTGGGGGCCAGGTACACAGACAAGGGCTGCTAGCCCTGGGCTTCACGTTGGTCTTCTGCCCACTTTTCAGTTAGGTTATTTATGTCTGTGGGTTTCTCATTTTACTGTTAGCTGTATGATGCACAGATGTTTCCATCCAGCTCAGTTCTTGGCATTGTGATGTTGTATCTTTGCATTTTGATGTATTTCTTTTTGTTGTGCAGAAGCCTTTTAGTTTTATGGAGTTCTGTTTTTATTTTTCTCCTTTGTTTCTCATACCATTTGAGTCCTCAAAGACATAAGTAAGGCTGATAACATGGATATGTGTTTTTTGTTTCTTCTGTGTTTTTATAGTTTCAGAGTCTTTAATAAATTTTGCATATTTATGTATGAGAGTTTCTTGAGAGTTGTGGCTATCCAAGGACAGCTCCCTTGAATGGTGATGAGGCTTTTTTCTCTCCACAATTTTTCTCTTGGTTCTCATGAGGGTTTATTTCTATATTTTATTGATCTGATGTTTGCTCTTATTCCAGAACCATGCTATCTTTATTACCATAACTTTGTAGTCTAGTTTGAAATCAGGAAAGTAATATACACATTCTCCTTTTTTCAGGATATTTTTGCCTTTTGGGGGCTGTTTTAGTTCCATGCAAATTTTAGAAATGTTTTTATTTCTTCCATTGTAAAAGATCACAGGAATTTTCATCATGATAGCATTAAATCTATATAGTGTATGGATAAAATGATAACTTTATCTGTGTTAAATCTTCCTTCCCATGGGCACAAGGTAGCTTTTCATTTTTTATGTTTTCATTTCTTTTAACAATTTATTATAATTTTCATAGTATATTGTCTCACCTCCTTTGTTACATTTATTACATTACTTAATTCTTTTTGATGTAAGTGCAAATAGGATTGTTTTATTGACTTCTCCTAGTTTATTTGTCCATAGAAAAACAATAACATTTTTTGTATATTAATCTTGTGGCCTGCTACTTTATTGAATTTTAATAATTTTAAGAGCCATTTTTAGGGTTTACTATGTATTTAGTCATGTCATTTGAAAATAGATATAGTTTCAGTTTTTACTGTTTATATGACATTGATTTCTTAGCCTCTGGTTATGACTTCTAGTTCTACATTGAAAAGTGACGGTAAGAGCACATATACTTTCTTGAAAAGGATATTAGAGGAAAAGCTTTGTGTTTTTCACCATTTTGTTCGTTATATGTATTCTTTGTATGACCTTTATTGTTATTCTATTGGCTGTTTCTACCATGTTTGTTCTGTTCCATTTATTGAAAGTTATTTTTTTAAGAAAATCAATGGATATTGAACATTGTGGAATGCTTATTTTTGGCAATGTATTGATATCTTATCTGCCCCTTGAGGTGTTGCAGGTATGGCTGTGGTGCCTGGCCGCATTGGCAGGTGGCAAACAGGAGACAGGCTTGTCTACACCCAGGACTCTGCCCCGTGGGCTCTGGATGGTTGATGGTCTGACATAGAAAAAGACTGGGCTCCCTGGGATGAACCCAGATCCACAGTAGAGCCTGGAAAGCTACCTGTGGTGTATTTGTTATGCCAAAAACAGTAACAATAGTGGACCTCATTCCCAACGAAAGGAGATGTTACTGGTGTCTATTTGAGGAAATCGATGAACAATGGGAAGACAAGTGATACAAGTGATTGATATCTTATTTTAATTCATTTCATTTGGGACTGCACCTGGCATTACTCAGGGCTTACTCCTAGCTCTGCACACAGGGATCACTCTGGCAGGGATGTGGGGTACCAGGGATCAAACCCAGGGTGGCCACATGCAAGACAATTGCCTTTACTGGCTGTACTATTGGTATGGCTTCTGACACCTGATATTTATGGGACTTTCTTCAGCAGTAGTCGGAGGCCAGGGTCATTCCCAGTAACACAAGGCTAGCTAGATGGTTCACGCTGGGGCATGGTGCTCAGGGGCTTTGGGGCTTAGATGTCAGGGATGCTGACTTCATGCCTGCACTATTGACTGGCTAGGCTATGTATGTATTGTGGTGCTGTTCTGGTGCGTTTATGTTTATGAGACGTGGCATCTGGATGACTTCAGATCTTCATCAAGTTGTTATTTTCACTCCTGTCATTTTTTTTTAAGTGAAGCTCTACTTTATCTGATAAAGTATGACTGTCTCTTCCTTTTTAGGTTATCCTTTGCTTGTAGGGCTGTTTCCCCAGAACATGTGTTTATCTTTGGTGCTCAAACGAAAAAGTTGGGTTTGATAAGGTAAAAAATTTTTGATGGAATGGACATTCCTCCAAAGACTAGAAATTGAGCTCCCATTTGACCCAGCCATACCACTCCTGGGAATATACCATGGGAAGCCAAAAACACAGAGCGGAAACACCATCTGCACTTTTATTTTCATAGCAGCACTATTCACACAGCCAGACTCTGGAAACAACCAGAGTGCCTGAGAACTGATGACTGGATAAAGAAACGTTGGTACATCTACACAATGAAATACTATGCAGCTGTTAGGAAAAATGAAATTATAAAATTTGCCTATAAATGGATGGACATGGAGAGGATCATGTTGAATGAAATTAGCCAGAAGGAAAAAGACAGAAATAGAATGACTGAATTTATTTGCATGACATAAATATATATAAAATATATATATATTCATATATTTCTATATATATATTTTTAAATATATATATATATTTATATATATATTCCACTTTTGACAAGCCCCCTGATCCATGGTTTGCCTGACCTTGGATATTGGTATCATAATATATATTACATAATATATAATAATATAATATATAATAATATAATATATACATAACATATATAATATATATTATGATACCAATATCCAAGGTCAGGCAAAACATGAATCAGGAGGGCTTGTCAAAAGTGGAATCTACCACAAACAGGTTAGGTAAGACAGAGAAGGGAACAGTGTGCTAATAATTGTCGAAAGGGATAATACCAGCCTAGAACTGAGCATTGAATACAGGCAAAAAGATGCACATGATAGCCTCTAAATGTATGTATTGCAATTCACAGTGTGTAAGAGAAGGAAGAGAGAGGGAGGGAGAGAGAGAGTGAGAGAAAGAGAGAAAAGAGATAAAGAACCTACCATAGAGGCAGGCTATGGGAAGGGGAAGGGAATTGGGGACACTGGTGGTGGGAAATGGGCACTGGTGGAGGGATGGGTACTGGAACACTGTATGACTGAAACCCAAACATGAACATCTTTGTAATTGTATATCTCACAGTGGCATAATAAAATATTAAAAAATTTTTAAAAATCTTCATTACCAGGACATTAGACAGTAACTTGAGGAGATGAATAATAAATTACATCTCCATTAAATTTAAATAAAAATTAAAATATTAAAAAAATTGATGGTGCTGGAGAGAGTACATCAGGTAGGGCACTTTCCTTACATGCAGCCAAACTGGGTTTGATCCCTGGTGTCCCATATAGTCTTTAAGCCTGCCAGGAATATTCCTGAGATTCCTGAGTGCAGAGCCAGGAGTAAACCCTGGTTTTTGGGTATGGGCCAAAAAACAACAAAAAATTTTTTTGGGGGGCAAAGAGATGTACTAATTATTTATATTTAATTGCTAGTGTAGGACACATTTGCAGTTGTGTTAATGATCATGGTTTGACATATATACTGTTACCTCACTACCAACTGAGTGTTCAGACCCCTCACATCATTTCACCTCACCCATTCTTTCTTGATGGGAGAAAACCTTCCCACTCAGTGTAACAGATAAAGGCTCATAAAGGCAATACACTCATAAGCTCAACAACCAAAACCCAACAATTCCATCAAAGTGGGAGAGCAGATGAACAGACTACCCCAAGGAGGACATGTAGACGGACAGTGCTCATCATCACTTACCAGGGAAATGTGAATCCAAATAGCAGTAAGATATCAGCTCATACCAGTGTATGACATATGTAAACTGGAAACAATCAGTTTCGGTGGGGTTTTGTTTTTTATACATCCAGTCACTCTGTTTTGACTAGTGGATATAGACTATTGACATTTAGGGAAATTACTGATATTCTTTTAATGGACACTTGCCATTTGTTTTCTGGGTGTTTTTGCAGTTTGCCTCTTTTTTTCTTGTTATAGTAATTCCGTGTTCCTGGGTATCTCTGCTTTGTAATGCTTGGCTTCCGTTTTCATTTTGTTGCAAGTATTTTGTTTTGAGATTGCCATGATATTTACACATGAGTTCTGTGCTTCTCTGTTTAAATGGAAAGGGAGTTAATTTCATGCCTGAGTATTGGCCATGTTCTAAAGAATACTGTGGTTTTCCTTTCCCGCTTCAGAGACTGTAATGGGGGGCCCACGTCGACATTTACTTTCTGACTGAAGTGCTGATTTTATTTTTTTCAAGAAAGCTTAATGCTTGCTTTTCTGTTAGAACTTTTGAGATGACGAGGTGGCCCGTTGATCCGCCCCCAGCCTCCCCTCTCCCCACATACCTTCCCTTATTTCTGCTTTGGTTTTGGGAGTCGCACTGAATGGTGCTCAGAGACTGCTTCTGGCTCAAGAGTGACCCCTAGTGGTGCCTGGGGGACAGGGGAAATGCTGGGGTTCAAGCTGGGGCCAGCACATGCCATGCAGGGGCTTTACCCGCTACATCTCTCTCCAGCCAGATTGTTTTTTTTTTTTTATAACTGCATGTGAGTTGTATTCTTTTTTTTTTTTTTTTCTTTCCCAAATTTTATTACACCACTTTTAGACATACAATTGCAAGATGCTCATGTAGAGTTTTGGTTCTACAGTGTTCCAGCACCCATCCCTCCACCCGAATCCATCTCCCATCACCAATGTCCCCACCTCCCTCCCCCTCCCACACCTCAACTACTTGGCGGGTTCTGTATGTCTTTTCTCTCCTCTCTATCTCTCCCTCCCGTCTAACTTTCCTGCACATCGTAGAATGCAGTACATTAAAGGACATAACTGTTTCCACTAGTTTGATGGAACGCCTCCTGGTCAGCATCCGGACAGTGAAGGTGGTGGCTAGTGTGGTGGGCTGAGTCTCATCCAGCTGCTTCCGGGACCCCCAGAGGTGATGGGCCCACTCCCAAAACCCATCTGTCCTCCTGGGAGCCCCATGGTCAGCTGAGCCTGGGGAAAGCAGAGTTCCAGCTTCCTCAGCCGCATTTGAGCGAAGTTGTGTTCTTGAATCTGGAAACATCATTGTGGTCAAAAGCAACTGGGAAGGTATATAAATCTTTCAGTCCCAAAAGCTCTGAGAGTCTGTTGCATGTTTTACTATAATTATACTCTGAATAATTAATACAACTAATAATTTAAGAGGGTAGGTGTTTTTTTTTTAACAGGGTAGATTTTAAGTTCAGTATTCTTTAAATGAAACAGCTCAGACAGTGCCACAGACTGCTGTGAATGCACAGGGATCAAAGTGCAAATCCAGCACCCTAGATGAATTTCCTGTCCCACCCACAGGCCAGTTTCCCAGTGACTGTTTTCCCAGTGATCCTTGATGTCAACCCCCTCTCACTGCATAGCAGAGATCTTTCAACCAATTGTTCTGTCCCCACTGAGTGGAAAATGACATCATCACTTCACATATGCATAAAATGAAAGCCAGGGGTTTTCAAACTATTCTTTATTGCAGGAACTCTCCAAATGTATTTGGTCACAGAACCATCTTAAACTCAGTACCTGTGAACTCTTTGTGACCTAGCCCGGGGAACAATGCAGTGCTGCCTTTAACTGTGGGGTTTTTCTCCTAGAGGAATGACTATTCATGGTGTTTGTGTGAGCCTTGTAGTCTTTAGTAATCACATCCTTTTCAGTGCTGGAACACACTCAGGTCTTCAAGCCCAGGTTTCATGCATGCAAGGCCCATGTTCTGTTGAGTCACATAAACATAATTTAAGAAACTTATTCAGTTGGAATCACACCCTATATAACTGTGCCTAAGAACTCATTTGCCACTGATTAATGGAATTTCCTAGTCTTGATTCTCAAATAGTCTATGCCAGTGGTTCTAGGGTCCCGTTGTTCAGTGAAGTATCCTAGTTCAGGGAGTATGCAGAGTTGGCCTTGCTGCTGGGGAGCAGTTAGGTTGGCCTCATCTCTACGCTCATGTTCCCAAGTGCTCTACTGTGCTCCTCATTTAAACACATCATTTAATGCCCATAAATGGTGTAAGAATCATTGTTTGTGGTGCTGGGGGCCAAACCTCATACATGTCTCTGGCCCAAGCATTATCACCTGTATTTTGAAGAATACTGAGGAAGTTTAGAAGTTTGTAGGCTGTTATTTTGATAAACTCAACTGAATGCTCTGGGTCAGGGACACAAAGCAGATCTCTCTCTCCTGTTGTAGTACGCTGTTGCCCAGAGCCTCTGAATCTTGCCTGAGTTAGCTCCTGCAGTCCACTTTGTAGATAAGGGACAGGAAAACAGTTTGAATCTGTGACTCTATGTGGCAGTATATCTTACCAGGTATTCTACATTAGCTAGAAATATATCTTACCAGGTATTCTACATTAGATTTTCTCTCATGCTACTACAATCATCGTGGGACTAGATAGATCTTACCAGTATATTTACCTGGCCACGTTAGATCTCTAAGTAGTAATTAGACCAGAGAGAAATGCTGTTTGCCTCCAAGCAAGCAAGCATGGCTCTCTATAAGTCTAAAGGTTAATATACAAAACAACTATGAAGTAAAGATGAGAATCTTGTGAAGACTTGGGGAATTATATACCTGGATGTAGAATATCCATTGGTACAGATGTACGCACTTCCCCATCTATCTAGGGCCTGGTGGAAAGCCAATTGCCTAAAGCCTTGGCTGGGGCAACATTAACATTTCAGTGGGACTAGATGAGGTCCTGGGAGAAGTTACCTGAGGGGGACTGACCCTAACTGCTTTCCATTGATGTGAAAAGTTATATAAGCTGTAGTCTTCTTTCTTCCGCACCTTTTCACCCTTTCCTCTCTCTTCCTCCTTGTCCTCTGTCTCTGCTCTCCTTTCTGTTCTCTCTTCCCTATTGGGCATTAGCACGTGGTAGTGGCCATATTGGCTGAGGATTCTGAATCTACATATGGCCAGAGCCCAGCTAGGACCCTAAAGTACGGGTTTTTCCTGTTACTAGATTGTATACCAGAACAACTGTGAATAAAGCCTTTGAAACTTTGCTGGATCCTCGTGTCTTTCTCTGTCCGCTGGCCACCGATCCCCTGGGGCAGAAGCGGATCCCTAGACCTTTCTCCCTGATTTTGTTGGGGTGCCCTGTGTTCTCCAAACAAGTGGAGGTTCCAACGAGATTCCTATTCTGCTCCTGGATTTTGTTGGGGGAACCCAGCAGGTCTCTGACACTCTCCTATGAATTTTCTCACTTAGAAAGGCAGTCACTAGATCACTAGATCACTAGACATCCCGTTGTTCATCGATTTCTCCTTGAGAGGGTGCCAGTAACATTTCCATTTGACCCTATCACATGCCAGTGTAGCCCAATGGCATCTGGTTGTTTCAGGAATACGAAGAGCCTCAAACCATTCATTCATGGTCATGACAAAGAAGTCTGACCATCTTGTAGGTGGGCGGCCACATGATCTTTTGACGTCCCGTGGGATCCAGTCAGTAACGGCTCTAGTCCAGCTCTCCAAATCGTATTACATGGCCAGCCCATCTGATTTTCGATGCCTTGGCAAATCAGACAGTGTCCCTGACTCTGGAACAGCAACAGAGGTCGGAACTCCGGATTCCTTCTCTCACTTGAGTAAGGCGTGATATTCCAAGCATAGCTCTTTTGATTCCTCTTTGGGAGACCCGAACAGAAAGGCAGTATGCAGTGAAATTCAGGTAAGTCCAAGTTACTAAAATTAGAATTTTGGAGCATTATGGGAAACAAGAAAGAATGAGCTAGTAGTGCTTGAATAGGTATAATGATGACTCAAGTTTGCAAGGCTCATTCTCTTTAGTACAATATTGGATCATCTCATTTTCTAAAAGCTGGGATCTCCAGGGGTGGAGTATCCTGATATTTGAGTTAGGAAAGCATGTTTTTTTTTATTGTTGTTTTGGTTTTGTTTTTTGGGGGGTCACAGCTGGCAACGCTCAGGGGTTGCTCTTGGCTCTTTACTCAGGAATTACTCCTGACCATGTTCAGGGGACCATATGGGATGCCAGGGATTGAACTGAGGTTGTTCACATGCAAGGCAAATGCCCTACCCGCTGTACTATTGCTCCAGCCCCAGGAAACCATGTTTTTTTTTAATACTCATCCATTCTTTTGTATTTAACGACCCATTTAAGCTTAAGCCATATGCACCTCAGATATTCATTTATACTCTCTTAAGGTTTTCTTTTCCAGAGACTTCCAGAGACTTCTGTATAAAGTTAAATTTTACTTTAATATTTTTTCCAGCATAAATCTCCTTTTACTTCATTGTCTGGATCAGTGTCTCCTGAGTTCAGCTCTGTTGACATTCTGTTGCTGACAATTCTTTGTCCTGTGTATGTATCACAGGATGCTTACTGGCACCCTGGCCATCTCTGCTGTCCTTTGTCATGACAAAGCTCCGACCACTTAATGCCCTGAAATGTGGCTTGGGAGGACCACCATTGTCTCAGCTCAGAGTCACTGGCTAGAAACTTCAACTAGGTAAGAAAGAAAGAACTTCTACTCAAAATAAATCTCTCTTAATAACATTCAGTACCTGTTTAAATTTCTCTAAAAATCATTCTTGGTAAATATAAGAGCCTGAGGAAAGGGGCTGGCTCTTTGTTCACATTAGGACTAATGGCCTGGGAATAAATCCAACTTGAAGGGATGATGGGAAAGATGTGGTTTATTAGTTCCTGGTTGCTCAGACTTCCAGAGTCTGAACAAAATGCAGAGAGATTTCCCATGTGGGTCTCTCCTTTTAGGCAGTAGCTCAGGCTCTCTAAAAAATGCCCTAGATCTCCAAAGAAAGATCTCATCTTTCTGGTATACTCCTCTACTCCTTTGCCCTACGCTCTCCTTGATCAGTAAGGAAAGATTTGTTGGGAGGTTCAAATTTGATCGACAGGATTCTTAAGGCCAAAGCTGAGAGAGGACAGGAAGATTTTCTGTTGGGCTTCTTCATGAACCTGAGTTATTCTTCCTCCACCTTTGTATTTTTCTTCTATTTTGGGGTCCACAGTGACAATGCTCGGGGAACCTAGGCCACCTTTGTGCACTGCATGCACTCAGTCTGTGGATCCCTCTCTCCAGTCTGATTGCTTCTATTTTTTGGTCTTTCCTTCCATGTAGCAGGCTTGCTCTGGACTCCTGGTCCCCAGCTCTACCTTCTTGAACTGCATGTTCTGCATTGCTCTAACCATATGAGATAAACAGCAGAAGCATGTTGAGTCCAGGTAGGCGCCCTCCTATTGGAGTCTCATCGCAGGGAGAACCCTGTCATAAAGAGGCATCACAGCTGTTCCTAGGCTTCCTTTTCAATGACAAAGCAGTGGCTTTCCCTAGCTCTTGAGAGCTTATTAATGGGGTTGTTGGATTGCCTTCCCCCATGTCTTTATTTTGTCAGTCCAGCTCATTAAGGTGGTATCTAGAGTCACCCCTAATTATAGGTAACACTGCTGTGTCCCAGGGAGACTTTCTTCCCCTTTCATCTATCTCTGCCCTTTCTTCCCAGTGTCAGGGTAGAACCCAGGGCATTGTACATGTGCAGCAAGTGCTCTAACACTGAGCTTAAGTCTCGGGCTACTGCATGGGAAGGGTGTTATTTGTATTTTGTCTTGATTATAATGGGATGCATTTTTATCATGAAACTAGAAAGAGAGAAGCTGAAATAATTTGCAGGCTTTATCTTCTGCTTCCACCCTGACTGTCTCAGGTGATCAAATAGAATTTATTAGAAATGATGATATTTTGTCACTGGTTTTATATTTTAATAAGCATAAGGTGAATGGTGGAATCTATAGCCAGTCAGAAGTCCTTAATCCAGAGATGAAACATATATTTACACAGAATTAGAGAGAACAACTTGGTCTTCCCGTTGGTTTTCCTGAACCCTTCAAATGGGACAGGAATGGGTGTTAGCACTTCAAGGGCATATTGTTTCTTGAAAGCACAGATGAGAAACCGGACTGAATCTCCTCATTTCATATGAAAAAGCACTTCTATGGGTTAATACTGTTACTGAAGTCTTTGGTGTATTTGAGGTCCATGCAGTCATGAGCAAGTCTGGCCATTGTTTGCAGAGCTGATGGTCCTGGCACTGATTGGAAGACTGGGAAAAAAATCATTTGTGTGTTGATTTCATTGGTCTTACTCAATCAGCTGCGTTTGTTAAAATTAATTCTTATTATGAAAACCACATATGGCTTTACTCATTTTATTGAGCAGGAAAGCCATAGAATGATAAAACTTTATCTATTCTAAGCTAGTAAGCTGTTTTTAAGAAAGAGACAAAATTGTAATTTACATAAAGACTATAACTTATAGAAAAATAAGAACTAAAGCAGGGAATGTTTCTGAAAATATGATGCAATAATACTACTTAGAACCTTTGAATGTGAGAAATGGAGAAAATGGAGCAGTCATTTAAAAAAATCCTAAACAAATGTGTGTTTCTATGCTTATTCTAAGGTTATGAGGAGTAAACTGTTAAGGTGAGTGCCTCAAACATGCCTGATAACTTTTCTGTCTAGCATTTAACTCTTCTACTCTCGTTTCCTATTATTTTCAAAGAATGAAATTGCTCCCTAGAATTTGATTTTGATTTTGACATAACACTGTGAAGCAAGTATAATGTCAATAAACTGGGCAGCAGTAAATTCCAAGATCCAGAGGCTTTTCTGTATAGATTTCCCCTTAAGTCAGCAACAATCAAAGGCCAGCTCATTTCACTCAAAACACTTTTTGTAGAATCCTGAGTTTCACCATAATAACCTGAAAATGAGACCTCAGGAAATGTATTAGAGAATAATGGCTCATGAATCCAAATCGATTAGCTGGCACAGGATCACAGGGACACAGAGATCTTTGTAAGGAACACCTTTAGCTTGAAAAATGCACATTTGTCCTTTGAGAAGACAATGAAATATTTAAAGTGTTTTGTTTGCTAGACAAATGATTTTTTTTTTTTTTGCTTTTTAGGTCACACCCGGCCATGCTCAGGGGTTACTCTTGGCTCTGTACTCAGGAATTACTCCTGACCCTCTGTGGGGGACCATATGGGAGTTGAGGATTGAATCCAGGTCGGCCACATGCAAGGCAAATGCCCTACCCACTGTACTATTGCTCCAGACCCAAGACAAATTAATTTTTTTAAGTTCATGCTTTAGATTTTTCTTTTAAAAATTGAGCTAATACTTTACCTTCTTTAGTGATCTTTCCTACCACAGAAACCAAATTCTTTTTCAACTTGAACTCGTGCTGGAAGCTAAGGAAGAAAAAAGATATAAAACTAGCATTTTTCTTTTTTAAAGGCAGAATAAAGAAATATGATAAAATCAGAATTGGCTTTGGAAAAAAGTAGCAGTGTAGTAGAAGTGAGACAATACCCATCTTTTGAACAAGGAAGAGTTGTTTTGAAGCTCAACAACATGAAAGTTCTTTAAATAAAATTTTATTTCCATTTTGAGAGTGAGTAGCTGAAATATTGAGATTTTAAGTTTCCTTTTATCCAAAATCTTGCTCTCAAAAAACCAAACTCAAACAATCCATGGTTTTATAGAAGGATTTTTGATATGGGTATTTTCATAAACTCCTGAATCTGGGCATAGCTCCGTACCCCACAATTTTGCTAGCGTTAAACTGATGTGGACTTCATTACTTACTACAGACTAATTAGGTCTGTAACTCATTGGTTAGCCACTGAATGATCTGGAAATGTGTGATATCAACCAGTCCCAACAGTGATTGACTTTTATGGTCACTGCTTATTCAGGAGATGAGATGAAGCTTATTAGTAAAGGGATATTGTTTATTAGGATGGTGAGCACAGGTTCTCATTTGGATTTCAGCTGGAAGTCTAGTGGTGCAATTGGAAAGTATGATTTGATAACAGTGAGTATGTCCTACATCACATATGTAAAATAGTTGGAATAACAGGATTTTTAGAAGAAAAATTGGTGATTAGGTACTATAAGTTTTGTCTCAAATTGTGTTTTCTCAAATCCACTTGAAATTGAATTTCAATTGCTGATTTATTTGCTTAGTGTTATTTTTTAGCTTCTCACTAACAATTTGTCTTCAGCTAGCTATATTGTGAAGTAATACATATTTAAGTGAAAAAAATATTTGGGACTATATTTTTTCTATAATTAAACTTTAAGTTCTGTATATATTTTGAAGTAGATTAATCATATTCCTCTTTTTAAAGGCATTGTAGTCATAATTACTCTGTTTTTTTTCTTAAAAGGATATATAATAATATATAATAATATAGATATAATAAGTGCTATTAATTGCTCTGTACATGTGCGATTTAACTATGCTTAGTTAATTTTGGGCCACACCATTTTGTGCTTAGGTATCACTTCTGGCAGTACCAGGGATTAAACTGTAGTCATCTATATGCTAGGGAAACACCTTAACCTCCTGTACTATCTCTCTCTGAACCCTCAACCACACCTAGGTCGGGGACCTTCCCCCTGAGTTCTTTATCTGATTTCTTCTCAGTAGTTAATTTCTTTAATTTATTCATAGCTTTTTGTATAAAAGTGGTTATGCCATGCTGTTTGGTTCATATTTATTTGAATGTTTCAAAACATAGTCAGGAGAGAAATGCTGCATTAAAGAAAAAGAAATAAAGATAAAATGCAACCTACCTTACTGCCCAAGGATAAGTTAAGTAACTTATTTTCATTGTAGATACTTTCACTACCTAGAAATACAAACTTTATTACTATTTCAATATTTTATAGTTAATGATTTATTTATTCTGCACTTAAATTTATATATGCAAAGAATAGGATATGGATAAAGAGTCAAGTTGCTGAAGAAGACAGAGGCCTATTGAGAAGTCACAGTTGCTGAGTGTGTTATTTCTCCTCCTATGAGCATTGATGGGCTGGGACAATCCAAGGCCTTCAGTTCACACTCTCCTAGACCTTTCACTATGAATTTCCACTTGATTGAGCTATTGCTGATTGCCCCATTCAGCAGACTGAAAATCGCATGTCTTAATTAGAGTTTGTTCCCACTTTCTCACAGCTCAGTGCTGTTGTTCCTGCTGTTTCAACTGCTTCGAGATTTCCACAGAGCCTTGAATCAGTGCCTTGCTCTTCTCTGCACACACGTTGAGTCCAGTGTGCAGCCCAGCCTCCTCTGGTGGAGCACCTACTTATGCTTAAACCATATTTTCAGTCTTGATTCAGTCCCCTAAAATCTCAGCTACATTTTATATAGTAATCAGAGGCCCAAAGTGCTGAAGTGACTTGCCAGTGGTCACACCTCATTGTGAGGAGCCAGATCAGAATGACAAAGCACATGTACTTTTTACAAGCACGCCAAGTCCTCTAGCTTTGCTCTTCTAGAATCTCTTCTTCACTTTTGCTGGGATGTCAAGTGGTTTTACATAAATATTAAAACGTAAACATTGATGTGAAATTTGACCCCAACCTGTGTAAATCGAGTATGTTTACATTAGCATTGGAATTGGTTTGCTGTGTGTTGTTTCCATCCAGAATCCTTTAACCAACATCTGGCACTTACCATTTGGATGGTGTACAATGGTGAGATGATCTAAAAGACAGAAAACACTTTTGAGTATTGCCCAAAATTCATCGCCAGCTTAACTTAATTCACTTTATTGTTAACACACTTTGTCTTTGAGGTAACCAAGAAATTTTAGAATCTGATTTTAAAAACCCGATCTCCACCTCACATGTGAACCATGTATTTGAATGTTTTTATCACATCATCCATGGCATTATGATTTTTGATATGTTTTATAAAAGCATGTGACTTTGCTTTGGTGGTACTTAGCCTGGACTAGTCCATGAAAAGTTAACATTTAGGAATAATTATATATAGTATAATTCAAGGCTTTCAAGTGTAGAATCTACTTAGGCACGTCCTCACCTCTCTGTTAGCACAGAGACAACTTCATTTCCACAGAAGTTCCCATGGCCCCTCCTGCCAGTCCTCTCCTCACCAATATTCCTGGTACCCTTTGATATTATATTCATTTTATCTATACTCCCAGATCAATGGAACTGTTAAACACATCTGACTTTGGGCCTGGAATCTTTGAGCAGACTGTGTTGAGATTCATTCGTGTTGCTGTGTAAATAGATTGGTCCTACACAGCATTTCACTGACCAACGACAGCTATGTGTAATGATCCACTTATTCTCTTATTGGACCCTGGACTGTTTCCAGTTTAGTTGAGCTGCATGGAGTCATTATGGACTCTCTTGAGCCTATCTTTGGATAGACATTTCATTTCGCCAGAAAAAGTGCCTCTAGAATGGGACAGTGAGACTGTACAGTAGTGCCTATTTATGATCGCTGAAGGTGTCCCAGCCTCTCATTAGTTCCTGCCAGCAATGTCTTTAATGCATATTCAGCCCTGCATCCTAATACAATAGCTGGGGTGTGATTTAACAATTTTTTGCTTATGAATGACATTCAGCCTATTTCATATACTAGTTATTTACTTAGAGACTCACAGACAAAGGGCAGAGCTGCTACTGGCTCCCCCTGTGCCCAGCCGCTCATGAGGCACCCAGGAGGGATGGTAGGTTCTAGCCCTAGGCCGCCACCCCAGCAGAGCCTCGCAACAAGCCAGATGACACCCCTGCACTCCATGAGGGCCTCCATTTTCCATATCCGGACTTCCCTCTCGTCAGAACTCCACCCAGCAGACCAGCCTATCACAGTCCAGCTCATCAAGATCCACCCTGCAGCAGTCTTTTTTAAATCTGGCTCAGGTATGCTGATCCAGAGACTCACAGACATGGGGCAGAGCTGCTACTGGCTCTCCCTGTGCCCAGCCGCTCACGAGGTGCCCAGGAGGGATGGCGGGTTCTAGCCCTGGCCCGCCACCCCAGCAGAGCCTTGCAACAAGCCAGATGACCCCCACTCCATGAGGGCCTCCATTTTCCACATCCAGACTTCTCTCTCATCAGAACTCCACCCAGAAGACCAGCCTATCACAGCCCGGCTTGCCGCCGCACAGTTCATCAATAAATGCTGGATTTAAAAGCTGGTTCTTTGAAAAAATAAACAAGATTGACAAACCACTTGCAAGACTTGTAGGAAAAGAGAGACCCAAATAAATAGAATCAGAAATGAAAATGGTGACATCACAACAGAAACCAAAGAAATTCAAAAGATCATCAGAGATTACTATGAGAGCCTGTATGCCACAAAACAAGAGAACCTAGAAGAAATGGACAAATTCCTGAATTCCTATAGCCTCCCAAGTCTTCAACAAGAAGATTTGGAATACCTCAACAAACCTATCTCCATCGAGGAGATGGAATTGGTAATCAAAAGTCTCCCCAAACACAAAAGCCCAGGTCCAGATGGATTCACCAGTGAATTCTACCAAACCTTTAAAGAGGACCTACTCCCAATTCTTTTCAAGGTCTTCTGGCAAATTGAAGAAACAGAAACACTCCCATATAGCTTTTATGAGGCACATATCAACCTGATACCCAAAGCAGACAGGGATGTCACAAAAAAGGAAAACTACAGACCAATCTCCTGATGAACACAGACGCTAAGATCTTCAACAAAATACTAGCAAATAGAATCCAAAGAGTCATCAAAAAGATTATACACCATGACCAAGTGGGATTCATCCCGGGAATGCAAGGATGGTTCAACATCCGCAAGTCAATCAACATAATACATCATATCAACAAAAGAAAAATAAAAACCATATGATCATATCAATAGATGCAGAGAAGGCATTTGACAAGATTCAACACCCGTTCATGATAAAACTCTCCATAAAATGGGGATTGAAGGAACCTTCCTCAGGATAATCCAGGCCATCTACTACAAGCCCACAGCGAGCATCATTCTCAATGGGGAAAAACTGAAAGCCTTGCCCTTAAGATCAGGGACAAGACAAGGCTGCCCACTCTCACCACTTCTATTCAATATAGTATTGGAAGTACTTGCCATAGCAATCAGGGAAGAAAAAAGACATTAAGGGCATCCAGATAGGAAGGGAAGAAGCCAAGTTGTCCCTATTTGCAGATGACATGATATTATACCTGGAAAACCCAAAACTCTCTACCAAGAGGCTCCTAGAAATAATACATTCCTATAGTAGAGTGGCAGGGTACAAAATCAATGCCCAAAAGTCAATGGCCTTCCTATATGCAAACAGCGAAAGAGAAGAAAGGGACATTAAAGAAACTATCCCATTCGCAATTGTGCCACCCAGAAAATCAAATACCTAGGAATCAGTTTGACAAAGAATGTAAAGGATCTCTACAAAGAAAACTACAAAACGTCACTACAGGAAATAAAAGAAGACCTGAGGAAATGGAGACACATTCCTTGCTCAGGATTGGAAGGATTAACATTATCAAAATGGTAATACACCCTAGAGCTTTATACAGATTCAATGCGGTCCCTATAAAGATACCCATGATGTTCTTCAAAGAAATTGAACAAACACTCAAGACATTTGTATGGAATAATAAACCCCCACGAATAGCTAAAGCAATCCTTGGGAAAAGGAAGATGGGAGGTATCACTTTCCCCAACCTCAAGCTCTACTACAGAGCAGTTGTAATTAAGACAGTGTGGTATTGGTATAGAGACAGACCCGTAGACCTATGGAATAGAACTGAATATCCTGAAACACACTCTCAAATATACAACCACTTAATCTTTGATAAAGGAGCAAAAAATATTAAGTGGAGCAAAGAAAGCCTCTTCAACAAATGGTGCTGGGAAAACTGGGCAGCTACGTGTAAAAAAATGAACTAGATCTCCTTTTAACACCATGCACAAAAGTCAGATCAAAATGGATTATAGATCTCAACATCAGACATGAATCTATAAGGTACATTGAAGAAAACATAGAAGAAACACTCTATGACATCAAAACAAAAAGTATCTTTAAAGACGACACACCACTGACCAAGCAAATGGAAGCAAAGATAAACAAATGGGATTATATAAAATTGAAAAGCTTCTGCACCTCAAAAGAAACAGTGACCAAGAGACAAAGACAATCCACAGAGTGGGAAAGGATATTCACCCAATACCCATCTGACAAGGGGTTAATATCCAGGATATATCAGGCACGGGTAGCCCTTCACAAGAAAAAAACAGCCAACCCCATCAAAAAATGGGGAGAAGAAATGCAAGCTCCAAAAGAAGAAATTCGAATGGCCAAAAGGCATATGAAAAAGTGCTCTTCATCTTTAATCATCAGGGAGATGCAAATCAAAACAACAATGAGATACCATCTCACACCACAGAGACTTGCACACATCCAAAA
Source organism: Cryptotis parvus (assembly GCA_021461705.1). Lineage (NCBI taxonomy): Eukaryota > Metazoa > Chordata > Mammalia > Eulipotyphla > Soricidae > Cryptotis > Cryptotis parvus. Next base: position 29,742 of record JAJIBD010027094.1, read on the forward strand.
CAGCAAGAACAATGGGTGCTGGCGTGGATGTGGGGGAAAAAGGGACTCTCATCCACTGTTGGTGGGAGTGCCGACTGGTCCAGCCCTTTTGGAAAACAATATGGGCATTCCTCCAAAAACTAGATATTGAGCTCCCATTTGATCCAGCAATAGCACTCCTGGGAATATACCCGAGAGTCGAAAAACACATAGCAGAAACAGTATCTGTACTTCTTTATTCATCTCCCAGATGGAAACAAATGCCTGAGAACAGAGGACTGGCTAAAGAAACTGTGGTTCATCTACACTATGGAATACTATGCAGCTGTCAGAAAAGATGAAATTATGAAATTTACCTGCAAATGGATGGACATGGAGACTATCATGCTGGAGTGAAATTAGTCAGAAGGAAAAGGACAGATATGGAATGACTGCATTCATTAATAGGATATAAATAGATACCAGTGTTTTACTAAATGTGTGAAATGGTAATGTCAGGTTAAAACTCACCATTGAATATACACAAAGAGTCTTAAGTTTTAAACTATAAATATCTGCAGGGCTAGCCACAATGTGTAAAACAAGAGGGAGGGAGATGCAGAGACAGAGAGATAGACAGAGAGAGAAAGAGAGGAAACAGAGCTACCTGCTGTTGAGGCAGCCTGGGGTGGGTGGGAGGGGGTGGGGTACATTGGTGGTGGAAATGGGGTACTGGTGGAGGGATGGGTGCTAGAATACTGTATTACCAAGAACCAATTGTGAACACCTTTGTGATTGTATGTCTCACGGTGGTATAATAAAAAAATTTAAAAAATGCTGGATTTAGAGATGACTACAAGAGTATGCTACCCGCACAACAGAGCCTGGCAAGCCTCCCTTGTTGTATTTGATATGCCAAATACCAGTAACAATTTTAGACCTCATTCCCGTGACCTGATGGAATGGTTTGAGGCTCTTTATGTTCCTGGAGCAAGCAGGTGCCCTTGGGCTCTACTAGCATGAGACAGGACATATGGAGATGTTACTGGTGCCCGCTCGAGCAAATCGATGATGAATGGGAAGACAGTGACAGTGACAGTGACAGTTATTTACTTGCTTTTGCATACAGAGATGTAGGTGTGCTGAATGTCCTCACTGACACAGCACTGCCCTTTTTTCTAAGCCCTCCCAGCAGATACTCAAGGAAGTGTGTATACTTTTATGGGAAAGTCTGTAAAACAGAGCATTGTTATACATGTACCTGCAATCCCAGGCCCACAGCCACTAAGTGCAATGCAAGCCCTTTAACCCAGCACTCAAGATTCTCAGTGAAATCAAGTAACCATTTCTTTTTCCCATTAGTTTCCTGTTTATTGATGTTTTCCTGCATAGACACATTTATCTCTGGGTTTTACCACTAAACATGACCAGAGAGACCAGTTTATTTGTGCTTCATGCCACACTCCATAATTTCACCTTACCCTTCCCTCTTCTTTGTATCTAGCTTTTAAACACCACACCTAAACTTCACCATGTGAAATGTGATTCCTCTGTGCCCTCTGTCCTTATGGTAGTTTTTATTTCTCCTTCAAATGTTTTGAACCCACCTAACACTGGAGTTAATGATAATATGAGATGAGACATTTTATCTACCTACTTTTTATGCTTTTCAGTTTATTCCTTATTGTGAATTTGTTACAGCTTCTTCACACTGCATGGCATTCAATAGCATCTTATATTTCAATTTTGCTGCCTATGAATTTTTCTATTTAATTGATCTGAAAATGATATTGTTTCAACAAAGTTATGAAGGTATGTAATCTGGATATAGAATTCTAAGTGGTTATTTTTTCCTTTTGTATTTATGAATGTATGTATGTATGTATGTATGTATGTATTTACTTTTTGCTTTTTGGGTCACACCCAGCAATGCTAAGGGGCTACTCCTGGTGATGTTCAGGGACCATATGGGATGCTGGGGATTGAACCTGGGTCAGGCTGCATGCAAGGCAAATGCCTTAACTGTTGGACTATTGCTCTGCCCCCTCCTTTTAGTATTTTAACAATATAACTGCATCCCTTAAATCTTCATCATTCCTTTATCTTCCTTTGAAGTAATTTATAAGTTGCCTATAAAAATTATGTTAGTTTTTGGGGACGTTCCTGGCATTCCATGCAGGTTGTTGACATTAAATTTTGGTGCATTTTCAGGTCATTATGTCTTTAAGCTATTTCACTTCTACTGGAACATACATGCATACTAAACCTATCGTACTGTCCTGTTTGTCCTTGAGCTTCTACTCGCCTTTGAGTTTTATCTCACTACTTTGGATAATTTCTATTAAATTTTCATCAGTTTCACTAATGCACTACTGCTGCATCTAATCTGGTATAGGCCCATTAAAATGCTTTATTTTCCCCTACTGCTGTGCCAGGAGCCTATATAGGGTGTTGGAGATTGAACCCAGATCAGCTGTGTGAAAGGTAAACACCCAACTGGCTGTACTATCTCCAGCCCCAAATGTTTCATTTTTAAAAAAATTTATGTTACTTTCAACAGTTTCCATTTGGTGATTATGTCTAGTTTTAATTTTATTCCAAGATTTCCCTATTAACATTTTATTTTTGGGGCTACCACCATGATGCTTGGGGGCCATATCTGCAAAGTACATGCCAATTTCTCTCTTCAGCCCCTCTATTAAATCGATGATTTCATGGTCTTCGATAAGATCAAAGTAGGTCATCTTAATTTTCACTGATGGCTTTTTTCCTCTCACAAATGACATTTTTCCATTTCTTTTTATGTCTTTCTTAAAATACATAAAGCAGCGAAATACTGGTCATTACAGATGATGTACTGTACATTCTGGATTCTGTAATATTCTTCTGAGGTTAGTTTTGGTTTTAGCAGGCAAGGCTGTTGGCTGTTTTAATGCCTTTTTCAGGGATGAATTACTAAGAAAGCCTGAGATGTTTTCCACATCCCTCACTGGTACCAAGCCAGTGCCTCCGATTTTGTGAGAGCAGGTCTTCCTCCAAGTCATGGCTCACATTCATGAACCCCGGTTGTCCATGAATGTGAGTAGCAGTTCCATCTGCTCTGAACTCAGGTCTTCCATTGTCAGTGCAGTAACCTTTCCTTCCTCCATCACAAGGTTACCTCAGGATTGCTCCTACATCTCAGTTAAAATTTCAGTCTGCCTATACCCTGAAGCCAACGGACTCCTTCCATGCAGAAAAAATGTTCTGTACTGTGAGGTGGCTTATCTGTTACTACTTATTCCATCTTGGCTGGAAGAAAGCATATTGATTTCTAATTAAGATGCTAGTAATTAAGATCCTGGACTTTGGAATCTTGTGTGTCTTTGGCTTATTTTTGAGCTATTTCTCAGAATCAGCTTCCTTTTATGTTTTTTTCATAAGTTGGTACACATACCAATTAGTATATCTAAACTAAGAGTTATATGTTAGTGTGTAACAGTTATTTTAAGAAATTCATAGCATTACATTTAGCAAGTAAATATTATCAACTACTAGTAATGTCCCAGTAAGATTATTTATATGTTTTGTAGCTCTGTACATTGTTAACATTCAGTATTTCACATTAGAATGAGGTTTGTGCAGCTGATTCTTTTGTAAATTAGTGTGTTTATGACCTTCATATTTTGGAAAGCATCTTTCTGTTTTAGAAAACATGTCTAAGAGAACTTAAAGAAATCTCTATGGAAAAGTGGATAATCAAATAATGTGAAAAGAAAATGAATTTGAACACCGCATTTTCCGACACGAAGCATTAGCTAAAAGCTAGGCAGTGTGAAGATGGAAGCAGTGAAAGCATTCAGGCTGCTGTGGTCGTTAGTGGGAAACGGTCACATGACACAAGATTTCTTTTAAGTTTTAAATTGCATTGTTTATCTTTGGAGAAGATTTACCATCCTAATAATGTTCAGTTGCATGAAGATTAAAATAAGTGCTTCCCTTCCTTGACAGCAACAGTTAATTATTAGCAAGGGGAGTCCGCATTGCCCAGAAGCTCACATCCTAGCCACGGGAAAGACGACCTGAGATTTGCACAAGAAAATGATCCACAGGTGGACAATTGTGTGAGAACTGACTATACTGAGAGTATTCTACCTTATTAAAAAAGGATGACTTCTTAATAACTTGATATGCTAGAAAATGGCTTGTACAAGCAAACAAAAGAGAGCAGAATTCTCTTATTTGCAACTTAGTTAGAAATCCAGGAGGGAAGTTCCTAGCATTTATAGGTCCGAGAAGGTAAAAAGTATTTCACTTGTTGTTAACTTACAGCATTGCAGTCACCTGGAGGGTCAGGGATGATGATTCTCTCCATGGCCAGAGGCCAGGAGTACTGCAGCATCGCATCGTTCTGACCGTGAGCCTGTTGCCTGTGCAGGCCTTGAACTCACATGCTCACTGTCATTTTAGAAGATGGCATGTTTACCTACCGCACATGTGTTCATTGTCTGGCCTGTTCCCAATAATGCAGTCTCGGAGTTGGCGTAGTTTTTCCTGAATGAGGAAATGATAAGACAGATACTTAGAGGCTTGTTACCTGTCACCATAAAAACACCTGCTGTGCTCACTGATGGTCTTCCTGCCCTCAGGACTTGTCTGGGGTGCCGTGTCCCCATCATGGATTGTTGGCGGGGATGGCAGCATAGGAGACACTCTGCATGATTTACAAAAATATATGTAGACACAATTTCCAAAGTTTTTGTTGTTTTTGGGACATACCCTGTGCTGCTCAGGAATTACTCCTGGCAGGGATCAGGGGATTCTACTGGGTGCCCAGCATTCAACCCAAGTTGGTTGTTTGTAAGGCAAGTACCTTGCCCACTGTACTATTGCTGAAGTCCCCAATTTTCAGAGTTTAAGACAAGATAAAATTCATTAGGTTTAAGCTAGACCATCACCTGAGAAGATTTTAAGGTCTGGTCTACATAACACTTTCCATGATTCTAAACACTTGGTGTAGACCTAGAAAGTCTAATTGTAGCAGTGAGTCACAGGGCATTTTCTTCAAGGACAGCTGTGTTTGGTGTCCAGCGCTGATACCTAGGTCAGTACTGAGCTTGCTGACGGTTTATAAATTGTGAAACCAAGCTATGTTCTGATTTTCAGTTCTTAGTTCGAGAACTAAGACCTCAATTATAGACCTCATTCCCATGACCTGATGGAATGGTTTGAGGCTCTTTATGTTCCTGAAGCAAGCAGGTGCCCTTGGGCTCTACTTGCATGAGACAGGACATATGGAGATGTTACTGGTGCCCGCTCGAGCAAAACGATGATGAACGGGAAGACAGTGATACAGTTCGAGAACATCTTTGTGACTCTACAAACCAAAGGCTGTGCATTCACACATTCACGAGGAAGCAAGGCCTAAGATACCTGCTGCTGGGCCTCCAGGTCAGCCTTTCCCAGCTGCCAGTGTCGGAATTTCTCCAAGGCCTTGTCCACAGACAGCTCCCCATTCCGGACTCTCTCCTGGAGGAGGATTAGTTCTTCCTGGCCAGCATCAAGGCAGCTCTTTGCCACAGCAGAGACGTGGCTCCCCTCCCGAGCTCTGTCTGTGGTAAGGGCATGAGCACGGGTCAGAATGACAAGGGACAGTGCTTGCACAGGGAGCAAAGAGGTTCTTTGTCCTGTTTGATGCTGGGCATGGGATGAAGCTCCACTCACTTGCAAGCCAAGTGCTCTAATGCCCAGCCCTCAGTTTGAGTTCTTGCATTCCAGTCCTATGAGTGCACAGGGAATAAATCAGTGTCATTAAAAAAAGGTCCATTCTATCTGAGGATGGTTGTACCTGTTTGGGGTGAAAACATTCTGTGCTGGAAAGCTTAAGGGGCATGGAGGTAGCAGCCACAGCTCTTCTGCCACCAAGCATGGGTCTCCGCTGTCCACAGAGTCTGAGTCACTGTTTAACTCCCCCTCACCCTCCACCCCTGAAGGGGGCTCCTTGTTTAGTACCTTCCTTTACCCAGTTTTCACAAGAAAACTGCTAAGTTGGTATAGTAGGCAGAATCCCTCACCATTTGTTACCAGGTCCTGTGCTCTAGTGTCCCCACCCTGGGGACTCCCGGGGACTGCCTGTAGTGAGAATCCTGAGTCACAGAAGCCAAGCCCTGATGTTTGCTCCTGTAATTTTCCATCCACTTCCACTCCTCCTCAGTGCCCCGGCACTAAACTCCCACATTTCTCGTTTCCATTGCAGCCGTGCCTATACTTTACCGCTGGGAACATTGAATGGGATCCACTCTATCTTAGCCGAAGCAGAATATGTTTTCAGCAACAAAGCATTCTTTCCTATTTCACTTTAGTCATTGTTTTTGTTTTGTTTTTGTCATTGGGCTACACACACAGTGAAACATTAGAGTGGAAGTCTGCTCTCCCTCAGCATCTCCAGCTACTGCATCTGAGGAGACACTTGGGTAGTGAATGGGAAAAGTTCCAGTGAGGACTGGGGGTTACTCAAATAAAAGAGAAAATGGTGGTTCTGGTAGGTATGTAAACTCAACCCCTAGGACAATGTTTCTCAAGCTGCTTCTCTCCATGGCTCCCTGATTACCTCTTTTCTTTCCTACTGGTTGGCCCCTAGTCTCATGTGATTTTTTTTTCACTTGGCCCCCATGGAGATTATATGGTTCTGTGAGGAAGGGACTATGGGAGTCCTTCTGGGTCCCAGAAGAAGGAGCTCCACGTATTCCTCTGGCTCTCTGACCTGGTCGTGTTGACTAAATCTTTAAAATAGTGACCATGTTTTAGGGACACAATGAATGAGATCATTTGGGAAGGAGTCTGGGCCAAATGATGGGTTGGGTATTATGAATTAGGCTCAGTGAACATGGTGAACAAAGCCTTTAAAGCTGATTAGTTTCAAACCCACCAGAAAAAAAATTCAGCTATTGGTTTGCAGAGGTGAGAAACATACATACCAGTGACTGTCCTGCCAGGCTGTTTCTGGAAAGGGTACAGGGAGGGTGTGGCATATTCTGTGACCTCATCTCGGCAGGCTCAGATTTTAAAACCCACTTGAGTAAATGGATTTTAAAACTGTGTTTTGGTGGAAGCTTTAAAATCCAAAGTCCCTAGAATTTTCCTTTGTCCTTTATTTTTTTTAAGATATGAAATTTGATTTGAGAGATCAGTTTCCATGAAAATTGTGTCATTAACACTGTTTCTCAGGAAAGTGACCTTGTTTCTTTCCTACTGTGTGGTCCTCATTCCTGTGACTTTCACCTAGCCCGTCAAGAAATGCTGTTCTAGACCACTGATTGGTTTTGTGAGACAGGGCCTATGGGATTGTTTTTGGGTCCTTGAGGGGCCTTTGTGTTCCTTCCTTGTATAGCAATAATGTAACTGCAGCAATTGTTTTGAAAGTCTAGAACCTGTTCTATCTGAAATTCTTGTACTTTTAGTAGGGAGATAGCTCTTTCCCCTTCCAGCAAAGGCCGGAATAATACAAGAGCTCTCTTTAGAGACTCTGCCAAACATTTCATAAAGGAGTCTTTGTGAAAACAGGTGAGGCCTGTGATGCCTTTCTTATTCGATGAAGAAACTGCAATATCTGAAGGTATATTTAAAGATTTGAAACACATTCACTAATCGAGAGATTGGCAGGTTTGACTTTTCCCGCCATGGACTCAATTGTCATAATTACCTAAAAAAAGTTTAGGGAAAAGTAGGTGGATAGATGATGACCTTTAGGTATTAAAGTCAAAATCTTCCCCATTAGTCTTATTTTCTAGAATGTTGTCTCATAGTTTTCCTGTAGATTCTGGTTACTGGGATGTTCCCTAATACCTTAAATTTTGAAGTTCCTCCAGTCCTTGAAAATACAACCACATTTATGTTCTTATAAATTTCTGATGCCCATTAGAGCTTAAAGAAAGTTAGGAAAACCCTCTACACTGATTAATAAAAACAACAGTAAGATATATTTTAATATCAAGAGCAAACTTTCAGGTAGCTGGAGCAACAGTCCAGTGAGTAGGGCATTTGCCTTGCATGCAGCCGAACCCGGGTTCGATTCCTGGCATCCCATATGGTCCCTAAGAACTGCTAGGAGTAATTCCTGAGTGCAGAGCCAGGAGTAACCCCTGAGCATTGCCAGGTGTGACCCAAAAAAGCAAACTAAATATAAAAAAAATTTATAAAAAAAAAAATTTCATGCAAACTTTGACTAAATATTTTAATAAACTAGTCCTCAGAAAGTTAAACAATTGTGATGTGATATGTTTAAGCAATTAGGTGACCAGATCTGATAGTCACTAAAGACAGAATAAGCATATGATTGGGTCCCTGTTTCCCTTCAATCATCATTCTCTTCTCCCCGCCCCACCCCAATATGGCCTCTCCCAGGTTCCCCCACACTAGGAGTTTCTACCATGCTGCCCAGGGTAATACAGGATTAAGTGCTCCCAGAACTGTGTCATGTACTTGTTACTTGTCACTTTCCTCTGTCTCCTATTATCTTCATCAGATTTTCCTTGGAATTCTACCCAAACTTAATTTAAAAAATTTCATCTATTAGAATATTTCTTGTCAAGAGCTCAAAGCATTTGGTCTAATCATACAATGAGTTAATGTAGCATTCAGCATTTACTTTGGTTTGGGGGCCAAACTCAGTGGTGCTCAGGGCTTACTCCTGGCTCTGTATTCAGGGATCACTCCTGGAGGGTTCAGGGGACCATACGGGGTGCTGGTGATAGAAGCTGGGTCAACCACATGTAAGGCAAATGCCCTTTGCTATTGCTCTGGCTCCAGCATTTATATTTTTAGAGAGATTATGGTGCTGGAAAATAGAATGGATTAAAAAGAAAAAGATATTGGGGCTGGAGGGATAGTACAGGGTCTTTGTCTTGCACCTGGCCAATCTGGGATCAATCCCTGGCATCACATAATGGTCCGATGAGCCCGCCAGGAGTGATCCCTGAGTGCAGAGGCAGAATTAAGGAAAAAATCCTTTCTCTTGGCAAAATTTCATTGTATAATGCGCTGATGGGTGGAATTCATCAATGCACAGTGCTTTACCTCCATCATTGACCTTTTCCTGTGTTTATGGGACTTTGAGTCTTACTGAGAGATGATCAAATAAACCCAAGTTGGGCTCAGTACCTTGTTTCTTGGGACCGTGGAACTTGTCATCATCAGATTGTCTTCTGGCTGTCTTCTGTTGAAACACTGTGGAGAAGACAGCATTGAGTCTCATTATTTGAGGACACTATGGAAGATCCCAGGAAGCTAGCATGCATTCACAATTTTCCCAGTTACAAGGCCTGAACTGTATTATTTTTGAGTAGGAAGAATATTAAATACACATTTTCCCCCTCATTTGTGCAGCTTATCATTCATTTCAAAAAACATTTTCTCTGGGTGAAATCATGTAACACTGATGCAATGTCTCATTGAACAATTTAAATCAACATATAATTCCATGTTGATAGCAGGTAAAGATAAAAAATTTCATTTTGTTAAATGACAAATGTTGAAATCACATGAAAAATTCCATTTGCACAGAAATTACTCATGCTGACTTTTGATGATAAGCTAGGATAATGACTGTTTCTTCTTAAACAGATGGAAAGATGGTTGTATTTCACAGATGCAACGAGACACTTTGTTCTTACATCATCCAGCTAGACCTCAAAACAATTAAAGCAGCTTATTTGAATTGCTTCATTATCTGAAAAGTGCTTTGTTCTCATTTATTTCCTCACATGAAATTCTCAGACAAGTCAGCATTACTCACCCCATTTTGCAGATGACAGATAAAATCGATTGTTTAATATTTATTGGACACCCACAAAGTTCTCTGTCGCTTCTGGCATTTGTTAATGAAAGTCTACACTCTTTATAACTTGACATTTGCAAATGAATATCCTAGAGTTCCATTTATTTTTCACGGGCAGTCTGTATTACAGAATTTGGGATCTGAAAGATGTCTTAAAGATTTAGTTCAAACTTGTATGTTTATAGATGAGGGATGGGTGAAGTAAGTAACTTCTTAAAAGCTAAGACATTTTGCAATAATTACAGAACTGTTAGCAAAGATGGGACTCGACCCTTAAGCCTTGAAGAATCTATTGTTTGGCTCTTTAGCCCTGCTCTCTCTTCTGTTCTCCTTTTTTAAGAGAAAGGAGACACAGGGAGGGCATGCCCAGGTGCCTGCTGGTCTCTGCAGTGTCTCCTGGGTCAGAATATGCCTCTGTAACTACCATAAGATCAATGACTGGAACCTATGTTTGATATCATTAGTCCAGGCCACAACTTTTTGAATGAAAGTGCCCCAAGTCACATCATCTCATTTATTTCTGAGCATGCAGTATTGCAGTTGTTGTCTAGAGTGAGTATGCCCACTCTACTGGCCTCTTTCAATAGAGAAGACAGAAACATTTCAGTGTAAAATTATCAACATAAAATTATCTACATAAAATTATCTACATAAAACAAATTTCTGCGTGAAATCAATTTTCTGCTTCAGTTTAGTATTTGGAAAACATGCTAAATATAACCTGTGAGTTCCATGTTTGTGGCTTACATTTTTCCTATACACCTTGTGTAAATGGATTGTAGAATATTAGAGACTTAGAACATTTCCTACATTGTTCAGTTCTAAGTATCCTTAAAGAAATATTAAAAATGGAATCTTTTAAAATTTCAATAATATGCAGATTATATCCCACCCTTTTAAAACAAAATTGTTAATAACTAAAGCTAAGACAAAACAAAGTTTTAGTCTGTATCATTAAGGTAGAAAAGATTCTGAATCCAGAGATAAAATCGGGAAAATTCAAATTAAAAATACATTAAAGTTTAAAAAAAATTCAGAATTTTGCAGTTACAGGGACTTGAAAATGGAGCTTATTTTCCAGTTTTTGGTGTTAACTTATTAAAATGCTCCTATGGGGATACACAAGGCCTGAGTATTGAGCTGTCTGGTTTAGTTGTTCAAATAATGCTAGGAGAGCCCTGGGCCCTCTGAGCACTGCTTGGGAGCGCCTCCCATGTATTTCATTGAAATGTTTTCTGCTGACAACTTCCTGGTCTTTATGAAGTACAGTGAATATTAGCAAATGCACCATAAGTTTCTGTTGATGAACTCATGAATAGCCTGTTTATATTTGAGATTTCACTAGAGCTTATAACTGGCTATAGCCTGGGGTGGCGGGTCACAGGAGGACTGGTAGGAGCGTGCGCAGTGCTTAGTTCTTTCCCCCAACAGGGATTCCCTTAGCACCTGTGGGCAAACCTCTCATCCTTGCAAAGGCCCGGTAGCATGTGGTCAGACACATTTTTTTTTTATTTCTATGAAAGCTGGGAGGTGTTTTGAATAAGAAGTAATCTTGAGGAAAGTCATATTTTAATTCCTTTCCCAGAAAAAGTTAGTCTGTCAAAAGCTAGCCTTACCACAGAATTCCTTCACACAGAAGAAACACATAGCTATAAAGATCCAGAATCTGTTCATCTTAGTATTAGCAAACTTTAAATTGCTTCTGCTAGCAGAATATCTATTAAGCAGTTCATATTGACCAACTGTGTTCATAGAAGCATCACATGAAAGAGGTAAATGCAATGAGAGTGAGTATTGGGCTAGGGAACACTCAGATTTTTACACAGAAGTGCACGATGATAAGTTCTCTGCCAGAATGCCCCAACTTCACACAGTGAGAAAGTGAGTGCATCTTAGCATGAGCACGCCATGTGGGAAAATGACTTCCTCTGTCCAGGCTCTCATTTTTTTTGCAGAACATCCAAGGGCTTGAAGGGAGACATCCACAACATTGGCAACTATCGCCCCATCTGCCTGTTGTCTATCATCTACAAGCTGTTCACTCGAGTCATCCTGAACAGGATTGGCAGAACATTAGATGAAGGGCAACCATGCGAGTAAGCAGGCTTCCGAAAAGGATTCAGCACAGTCAACCATTCCACACAGTAACCAAGCTCATTGAGGTTTGTAGGGAGTTAAGACGCTACTCTGTCTCACGTTCATTGATTTAAAGAAAACCTTTGATTCTGTTGAGACCAAAGTGGTCATCAAAGCCCTAGCCAAACAGGGCGTTCAAACCCAATATATAAAATTCCTTCGTGAGCTGTATTACAGATTCACCACCAGGATCTCACCATTCTACAAAGAAGTGATCATCAATGTCAAAAGAGGGGTTCGACAGGGTGATACCATTTCACCAAAAACTCTTTCAGCGCCACCCTCGAGAACATCATGCGACAATTAGAATGGGAAGGAATGGGAGTGAAGATAGACGTTCGGCAACTAAACTACCTCCGCTTCTCTGATGACATCGTTCTAATAACACCAAACATTAGCCAAGCAGCACAAATGCTGGCTGACTTTGACCGAGAATGTGGAAAGATAGGTTTGCAGCTGAATTTCAGCAAAAGTATGTTCATGAAAAATGAGCTAGTTCCAGAGGCCCCATTCACTCTCAATGGAACAAACATCTCTGAATGCAGCAGTTATATGTACCTAGGTCTAGAAGTCAACATGATGAGTGACCTAAAACCTGAGCTGTACAGGAGGAAAAGAGTGGCCTGGAATGCCTTCAAAAGCATCGAAGAATTAGCAAAAAGACAAAGAATCTCCAGTTCCGGGCACATCTCTTCAACCCCACCATTCTCCCTGCATTAACATATGCCTCAGAGACCTGGGCCCTATGAAAGCCGGATGAGAATGCTATTCGGTCTCCCAAAGAGGAATCGAAAGAGCTATGCTTGGAATATCACGCCTCACTTGAGTGAAAGAAGGAATCCAGAGCTCCGACCTCTGTCCCTGTTCCAGAGTCAGGGACGCTGTCTCGTTTGCCAAGGCATTGAAAATCAGATGGGCTGGACATGTAATGCGATTTGGAGATGACCGCTGGACTAGAGCCCTTACTGAATGGATCCCATGGGATGTCAAAAGATCATGTGGCTGCCCACCTACAAGATGGTCAGACTTCTTTGTCAAGACCCTGAATGAATGGTTTGAGGCTCTTTGTATTCCTGAAGCAACCAGATGCCATTGGGCCACATTGGCACGTGATAGGGTCAAATGGAAATATTACTGGCGCCTGCTCGAGCAAATGGATGAATAATGGGATGTCAAGTGATCAAGTGAAATTTGGGGGCTTACCCAAACCTCTGATGCCTCACTTAACCTCGGCATTCGAGTTGCTACCAATTCTAGCTTTCCATGTCATTCAGGCCCAAGGGCATTGAATAAATCCTTGGTGTGAATTTTAACAGAAGAAATAGAAGTTAAAGGACTGTTCCCTTCAGACCTGCTAAAGACTATTCTCCCTTGAACATGTATGTCACTTGCTTGTCTCTGTGTCTTTGCTGCCTGTTTCCACTCTGGAGATGCCTGTGTTCTCTCTTGAATATACACTTTTCTCTTTTCTCTCCACTCATATCTTTCTAAATAAGTTTCAATAAAAATGATCTTGCTTCACAAAACAAAAGGACTACCCCCTTCAAAATAGTACCTCCAAATATCAAATACCTCAGAACCAACTTAGCAAGGGAGGTGCAAGACTTACACAGTGAAACTAAAAATCACTGCTAAGAGAAAAGAAGAGGACACCAGGAAATGGAAAGGCACACCCTGTTCATGGAGTGAAAGAATCAACATTGTCAAAGTAACTGTCTTACCCAAAGTATTAACAAGGTTCAAAATTCAAAACAATACTCATTAACATGTCAATGGTATTTCTTTTTTCAAAGACAGGGGACTAACTCTGCTAAAAATTTGTATGAGGGGCCGGAGGGATACCTAGAAGGTAGGGTGTTTGCATCACAGCAAGCAACCTGGGTTCCATCCCTGGGATCTCATATGGTTACCGAGCACTGCCAGGAGTAATTCCTGAGCAAAGAGCCAGGAGTAACTCCTGAGCATCGCCGGGTGTGGCCAGAGTGATAGCCCAGCGGTAGGGCGTTTGCCTTGCACGGCCGGCCTCTGCCGGCCCAGGTTCGATCCCGGCATCCCATATGGTCCCCGAGCACCGCCAGGAGTAATTCCTGAGTGCAGAGCCAGGAGTAGCCCCTGAGCATTGCTGGGTGTGACCCAAAAAGCAAAAAAAAAAAAAAAAAAAAAAAAAGAACTTTTGCATGAGGCCATAAAACTTCTGAATAGCAAAAGTAATCCTAAGGGGAAAAAAAAAGGTGGGAAGCAATGCGTTTTTCCAACTCTGACCTATATTACAAAGCTATAATTATAAAGACTGCGTGTACTTGACTCAAGATTGATCTGCAGATCAATGGAACAGAATTGAGAGTCCTGAGTTAAACTCCCAGATTTAAGGGAAGCTAATCTATAATAAAGGAGCTAAATAAATTAAACAAAAAATCTTTTAATATATTATTAAATATATAAAAAGTATCTTCAACAGGTGGTGTTTAAAAAAAAATGGAAAACATGAAATTAGAGCTGTTCCTCAAAAAAAAAACTCTAAGTGGTTTAAAGATTTTAAGATTATACCAGAATTCATAAAATACATGAAAGAAAACATTGGCAGGACTCTTCAGGAAATTGGCTGCAGAGGTGTCTTCAATGAGAGAACCACAGAGGCAAAGGAAACAAAACAAAAATAAGCAAGTGGGGCTACACCAAATTAGAAATATTCTGGACAGCAAAAGAGACTCAAGCTATACTAAGACACCCAATAAAGCTAAGTTTTGAGAAAGAGACTTTATTGGAAGCTTAGACTAAAAAGTTAGATCAATATCCATTCTTGTAATACATGGAGGTGGTTCTTACCTGTGTTTGAATTCTTGCAGGGTATTATTTTACCCACATTTTTTTAAAGACACCAACTTTATGATATTCTGCTCCTGTGAAACATTTTCATTTTTTCTTTTCCTACCTAATATTAACACATGTAAGAATGAGAAATTTATTACATTGATTACTATTGCGACCTTTCAGTTAGGGAGTTCAGTGCCAAGCAGCTTCAATTTCTGGCACCTTGAGGTCCCCTGAGTATTTCTAGGCAGCACTGGGGAGGCCTGTCTCATAGAGGGACTGCAGGTCCCAACAGCACCTCATCCTTGGGAACCCCTCCCACTCTCCACCCCCAAAAAGTCCATAAGAAAAGAAAACCCAATTTTGAGGTTTAAATTAATCTCAATGCAAGTGTGATTGCATTGAGAAACAAAGCCACCGCACTATTTATTGTAAATACTTGTAGACTGACTCCAAAAAGTTCTCCCTAGAGACATGACATTGAATAAAAAATAATTGCATAATATTAAATATTAAAAACATTAGGCAAAGCAAAGTATGGTTATTATAAAATTAGAGGGAAAAAGTGAAACATAAATTTACTTGGACTGTTTCTCTGGGCTGTTTTTTTTCCAGGACATTTTTCATGTCAGCCTCATTTGTGAGTTATTTTAAGCTTGCAGGCTTGCCTGGAGAATAGGGAGTAACCCCTGCTCTGAGAGACCCCGTGGTACACAGGTCATGGCCCGTGTCTAAGTGATTTGGACAAGGTTGTCCAGCCAGAGAGCGCAGACCTTAAGAGCTGGCTCCAAGGACCACTTGACCCTTTTGAGTAATGAGGACAGAGACCAATCTGTTCTCTAAAAAGGATATGGTTGATTTTCCTAAGAGAGCCTACAAGGTCTTTGTTTGCATTTCAGTTGCGTTGTAGGTGATCAATTTCAAACACAAGTGTATTGCAATGGAAAATTTCTGAGAGAACTGAGTTGTACTTGACATTTTGGGATCCCAGAAACTAAGCAGCTCTCAAATGAAAGCCATACATAACTTTGTTGCATTGCTAAATGCCAAGGGCAACTCAACAGTGACTGGAAACTGAAAGGGAAGAAAATGATATTCTACCCAAATCATCAAAATGAACCCGAGCAAGGCTTTTGGTTCAGTTAACTTGGGGCGGGGGTGGGGGTGGGGTGGGGAATGAGAAATCATCTGTTGAGGCTAAAAACCTTCCCCAGCATGGGAAGGTTTTTACATGACTCTCTTACATGACTGAGAAAGAAGGTAGAGAAAAGGAGCTCATGGAAAGTAATATGGTGCCAGGAGGAGGAGGAGGTTGGGCCAGAGAATCCTGATAAGGGAAGAACCCTGAAGACAGAAACAATGCACCTCTCCTCCCAAACAGGCACTGATTCTCAGCAGCCATGTCAAAGGAGCGATAGCCTCAAGGCTGCCATGGTAACCTGGGAGGATTTGTAAATAGAGTTATTTCTTGCATTCATGATCTAGGTAGGGGCTGGGAGATAACTGAAGGGTGAAGGCACTTGTCCTGTACGTGGCTGACCCCACTTCTATCCCTGGCACAGCAAATGGACCCCTGAGCACTGTGGGATATGGCCCAAAATGTACAAAAAAAAACCCCAACAAAACATAGGTAAACTTTAGTGAAGAAGAGATAGTATAGGGGGTTGCTCTCTGGCACTGTATATGGTCCCCTGAGTACCACCAAAAGAAGGTACAAAAGAAACAAAAATTTTAGATAATTGTAAAAGTTCACCTGCTTTTGAGGAAGCATTCAATTTTAAAAATAATTTGCTAATTTTTTTTCTAATCATTTGCTAATCCTTAAACATTTTCATCATAGACAATGTTGAGTATGTTGTACCGATTATATATAATATATAATTATACATATTATATATATATATATATATATATATATATATATATATATATATCCAGATCTTGTTCACCCTCTTTTCCCTTATTCATGTATATATACACACAGGATAAATGTTCTTACATCTCTTAATACGACTGCCTAAGGAACAAAATAGTTTCTTTGAACATACTTTGTCATATATGAAAAGTTCTCTTTAGGAATTTGGTTTAGATCATTTGCCGTACTACCTCTCAGCTTTATCACCCAGATGTTTCATTCTTAACATTTTCTCCATAAATCACTAAAAAGTATTCAGATTTTATTTTTATATTTGCTCTGTACAATTTTTTTCAAAAAGGGATTGGGTGTTTTTCCTATGTGTACAGTTTTTAGGCTGGGGAGTGGCCTGGAAAGTCTCCCTCCCAGGGCCCTTCCCCCCCCAGCTCCTGCCAACAGCTCTCTGAGTGTTAGGAAATATGGCTGCTCTTTGTTCTAATTAGAACCACATGAAAATGAGAATGTGGGAACAGAGTCTAAAATGAAATAGAAACTCTGTGATAGATGAAGGCACCAGAGGAACTTAGTTTATATATGAGACTGTAGTATTCAAAACTGTTTAGGTTTTAAAAAATTGTTCTGTATGGAATTAGGGACAAAGGCAAAATTAGAGACAGAAAAGTGAAGACCCTTATTTGTGTGTGTGTGACAATTATTCACAAGTCAAGCAGCCCCCTTACACGATCATGGAATGAATGTTAAATAGAATTTCTCCACATGTTCAAAGACATAATGTTCCTTGAACATGGTGTCTAAATTAATTTCTCATAAAGAATTAGAAACCAGATCTTGCTCACTTTCTTTCCTCCATTCATTGATTCTAAAGTTAGAATTGGGCAGTGTAACTCACCTGTGACTTGAAAATATTTTTCATTTTGACCCTTGAAGAATACCCTCCCCCCCTAAATAAAAAAGACCATTACCCGAGCTATGTATGGTGTGGTTTCCTCTTTCGGCGGGCTCTTTGGGGGTCGAGGTGTGGGAGCAGGGGGTCTGTTGATGATGAAGGACCGACTCCTAGTTTTCTTCTTCATGCTCCGGTGGGCCAGGACTGTGTCATAATCACTGTCATCGATTTCTGCAAACGTGTATGGCTCCTCCTCCTCCTCCTGTGTCTCTCTTTCTTCCTCCTCTCTTGGTTCACTTCCTGCTTCCTGTCTTGAACCAGGATTACACCACAGCTGACTTCTTTCCATCTGGCTCTCCAGCACTTTCTCTGCTTATAAAATTTGTAGATGGTGGTTACATAGTTGGCGTTGATTTATTTCCACCTAACCCTTCCTGAGAGGTTTAATCAGCTGGATCAGGATAAGAGTACCTGCATTCCCTAAGTGGCTAAATCACCCCATACATTGAAAAAGGAAAATGTAATTTCTAACACATCATCCTAAAGTTTATCATTGTTGAGAGAAAAAGTCAGGGGTCATGGAATTCTTGAAGATACAGACGTATTTGAGTATTTTCAACATTTTGCGATTAATATTAGGAAATTTAGCTACAGAAGTAAACTTCAAATTTCAAATGTTTTAAAACCGTTTTTCAAGTGTAATGCTCTTATTTTTAGGGGACCTTTTGAAGTCTTTTAACTTTCATGAGATTTGCTCTGGTATTTTGCTTAAAATTCACCTTCTCTGACCCTGAGCATATTTCAAAAGTGAATTTTTTTCACAGTATGCTCAATATTCAACTTAAGAGCAGACTCAACAAAGTCAGCTAGGAACAAACTCCTTTTTTAAATATTATTTTTCCACTAACTCAGCTTTGTAACAAGATTGTTTCTTCAAGTTAAAGAGGCAGCAAGGGGAAGGAAAGAAGTTACATTAACAGCAGGTATCTCTAGCCTGATTTGCCAAAGCCAAGAGGTGAAAATATGGGCAGAAAATGTCCCTTGGCTTTAGAAACGTGTCATTCTCCAGACTCACTGGCCACTAGACTTATAAGAGGACGCTGGGCCCCAGTGGTTGTATCTGCTTTTCAGCTTCCCGATGCTGTTCAGAGTCTGCAGTTCAAAAGGAGCTGAAGTTGGTAAATTGTCAGTGTGGGAAAAATCACTCTGTTCCTCTGTGTCTGCCCGAAAGCTCCCCTCTGCAGGGTAGAGAAGCTTCCCTGGGGCTGCACAGCAAGTCTGGTGTTCCACAAGGACTCGTCTGGCCCACTGTGTCTAACACTGATTGAAAGCAAGATGCTCTTTCCATGTGTGGTGGCTTCTGTCCCACATAGGGGCCCTATGATGGGCAGACCCACCCAAAGCAGGGTGACTAAAACTGCTTCTCCCCAGGTAACATGTCTCTTCTCACTCTACTAAAGCAGACAGTGCACCTAGACAGGGGAAAAGTGCCCCTGGTGTCCACCTTTACCTTGGGGCCCGCAGGGAGCTGTGTCCAGCTGGAATGCAGCAGTCATTGGCCGGGGCGGGGGCAGGGGCGGTCTGCTCTGGGGGTGGCCCTTTTAGTTGGGCCATCAGGGCTGTCTCCAGGAATGAATGCATACAAGTCCTCCAGCTGCTCCTCAGGCAGACAATGCTTGGCCTCGGACTCACTTTCCTCCTCCGCCGCTGTCATCATGCTGCTGCTCTCGGTGCCTGCACCTGGCCTCTGTGCTGCGTGTGTGGTCTTGCCAAGGGGCTGTAACTGAGAAAGGACATGGTGTGATGTTAGACGCCTCTCTGGACCTCCACTGGGTTATACACAAGCAGCAGGCTACTAGGAGAATGTGGGTTATTTGATATCTAGTGGAAAGCTGACAGGCATATTTGGTAACCTCTGGGCTTCTAAAATAGTTATAAAGTGGCATGGTATTTGTATAGAGACAGACCCGTAGACTTATGGAATAGAACTGAATATTCTGAAACACTCTCTCCAATATATGGTGACTTAATCTTTGATAAAGATATTAAGTGGAGCAAAGAAAACCTTTGCAACAGGTGGTGCTGGGAAAACTGGGCAGCTACATGCAAAAAAAAAAAAAAACCAAAAAAACCTTTAGACCTTCTTCTAACACTGTGCTCAAAGGTCAGATCAAAATGGATTAAAGATCTCAACATCACACATGAATCCATAAGGTACATAGAAGAAAACATAGGAAAAATGCTATACGACATCAAATCTAAAGGCATCTTCAAAGATGAAACAGCACTGACAAAGCAAATGGAAGCAAAGATAAACAAATGGGATTATATAAAACTGAAAAGCTTCTGCACCTCAAAAGAAACAATGACCAAAATACAGAGACAGCCCACAGACTGGAAAGAATATTCATATACTTCCCATCTGGTAGGGGATTAATATCCAGAATATATCAGGCACTGGTAGAACTTTACAAGAAGAAAACAGTCAACCCCATCAAAAAATGGGGAGAAGAAATGAACAGAAACTTCTAAAAAAGGAGAAATTCAAATGGCCAAAAGGCATATGAAAAAGTGCTCTTAATCACTAATCATCAGGGAGATGCAAATCAAAACAACAATGAGGTGTCATCTCACGCCACAGAGACTGACACACATCCAAAAGAGCAAGAACAACCAGTGCTGGCGTGGATATGGGGAGAAAGGGACTCTCATCCACTATTGGTGGGAGGCCTTTTGCAAAAAAAAATTGGACATTTCTTCAAAAACTAGATATTGAGCTCCCATTTGACCCAGCAATACCACTCCTGGGAATATACCCTGGACCCAAAAATACACAGAAGAAACACTATCTGCACTTTGATGTTCATTGCAGCACTATTCACAATAGCCAGAATCTGGAAAAAACCTGAATGCTCGAGAACAGAAGACTAGCTAAAGAAACTGTGGTACATCTACACAATGGAATACTGTGCAGCTATCAGAAAAGACGAAGTCAAGAAATTTACAAGGAAATGGGTGGACTTGGAGAGTATCATGCTGAGTGAAATTAGTCAGAAGGTAAAAGATGACTTTTTAGAATGACTGCATTCATTAGTGGTATATAAATATATCACGAGTGTTCTACTAATTATGGGAAATGTTAGCACCACACTAGAACTGAACATTGAATGTACACAAGGGGATTTACATGATAATCCATAAATGTCTGTAGGGCAAGCCACAATGTGTAAGAGAGAGGGAGGGAGAGACAGAGAGAGAGAGAGAGAGAGAGAGAGAGAGAGAGAGAGAGAGAGAGAGAGAGAGAGAGAGAGAGGGGGAGAAATAGTGCCTGCAATAGAGGCAGGCTGAAGGAGGGGGAGGGAACTTGGGGATATTGGTGGTGGGAATGGGGCACTGGTAGAGGGATGGGTGCTGAAAAAATATATGACAGAAACCCAATCATGAACATCTTTTTAATTGTATATCGCATGGTGGTATAACAAAAATTTTTTAAAAAGTTTTAAAAATCAATTTTTATTTATTCAAAATCTGTACTTGGAAAAAAGACTAAGAATTTTAATAATTATTTATTTCTGCTATAAGTATCTTGTCCCTAGAGTAGCATTAATTCATTCTGTTTAGATTATGATTTATTATCTTCTTTACCTATAATTAACTTTAAATAAGATATTACTGATGGCTGTTTTTGCAATATAAAAATTAAATGCCTACCATTTATTTAGCACCTAAAAATAAAATTGTTATTAAGTGAGCAGTTAAAGCTCTGTATTTTTTTGCTACATAAGTATTTTTGCAGTTTCATACACATAATAATACTCTTTTGCTAGAGTTATTATTTAAACAGAGTTATGTATTTGATTGCTTGGTGACTGCTTTTTTGAAGAGTTTAACTGACCAATTAAGTAGGGAACAGAAAGGATAAAATAAGGAAAGAATAAATTCAATTTTCTTGTATATGAAGCAGTAAAAATAACCCGTGATTTGTTTTTAAATGTGGGGATGCCTGGCACAGTGCTGTGGTTCGGTTCACCAATGGTTAGTGCTTAGGACCAGAGTATTAGAAAGTGCTGGGGTCCATGTCAGGGCCCTGTACACTCTGTGAGCTCAAATCCCAGTCCTTAGCTATTATTTCATGCTGTGAGAAATATTTTCATCTTGTTTTATTTTGGGGTCTACACCTGGCTTTATGCTCAGGGACCAGGCGGTGCAGGAACTGAAGCCACATCCTGTATGTCTCAATCCCTTGGACTCGCTCCAGACCTAATGAATATTCATGACCAGATGACACCTTAGTCTTTAGGAATATTATAGGAAAATGTTATCTTTTCTATCTATCTATCTATCTATCTATCTGTCTGTCTGTCTGTCTGTCTGTCTGTCTGTCTGTCTGTCTGTCTGTCTGTCTGTCTGTCTGTCTGTCTATCTATCTATCTATCTATCTATCTATCTATCTATCTATCTATCTATCTATCTATCTATCTATCTATCTATCTATCTATCTATCTATCTATCTATCTTAGCTTCTAAGGGATGTGATTCACCTCAAGCAGACAAACTTCTCAGGCTCCATTCTCCAATCTATAGAACACATTCTGGGGACCGGAGAGAAAGTATAGCAGGGGAAGACACTGGCTTTGCTCCTAGCCCACTTGAGTCAATTCCTGGCACCATATGGTGTCCCGAGTGCAAAGCCAGGGAGTAAGTCCTGAGCACTTGCTAGTCGTGGCCCAATAAACTAAACAAAACCATATGCTGTCCCAAAGTCTCTGAACCACCCTGTCAGATGCCCTCAGTACCCATAGCTATGGATATGCATGGAAATGTCCTCTAACCCCTCAGGAAGACATGAGAAAGAGATTACAATACACTAAATCGGTTTAAATGTATTTGAATCTTCATAAAATTTCTGCTTTAAATTAGGGGAGTGGGGGGCCCCCTCCCTGCAATTTTCAGCCACCCAGGCTGCTGGTTTGTGCAGGGGTTCAAAGATGCAGTAGTGCCTGCCCCAGAGACCCCCTGAACTGTGAGGGTGCCAGGAGAGCCTCCGTACAAGGACACCCTGGAACCCAGCCTTCTGGGGGCACACTCTTTGACTCCATGGCTTTTATTGAGCATCCTTAGACCACTGAAACTTGCTGTGTCCTTCTGTGCTCCCATGGGAGTTAAGTTCATAACTCAGACCCTGTGTGAGTGCTCTGGGCCCACAAGGTTCTCTGCAAATAACAGGAATGCACTTTTCTTAGTGTTGGTGGTTGTCCTGAGGACTGACCACCATAAGGGTTATCAGTGATAAGGACCACTAATTATCAAAATGCTAGTGAGAGTCATAATGTGATGTATAATTTAGGAAATTTAGCACATTAATCCATGTCTATACTTTTTAGGATTATGCAGCATTGTGTGTGTGTGTGTGTGTGTGTGTGTGTGTGTGTGTGTGTGTGTGTGTAAAGTACTGATTTTATGAAACATGCTAGTTAGGGCACTGTATTTGATTTCCAATAATAGGCTGACCTGCATAGTGAAAAAAATCTAGTAGTCGGTACTGTGTGTAGCTGAGCACTTGTGGTGCACTGTCAGATCCAGCTGCCTTGGGGGCCTGCTCCCTGGGTAGGAGGCACTGTGGCTGCCTGGGGTCAGCAGAGCTATCAGAGATGTGGCCAGGGCAGGGGCAGTGTGTGAGTGTCTTAAAGGATGATGTCTTGAGGATGATGATGGCAAAGAAGAAAGCTGCTCTCCCAGGGTTTCTTAGCAGCTTATGATGGACATTTGACCTCATAGTGCCTGCTTGTGCAGTGCTGGTGTCTGTACCCCAGGAGTGGTTGCTGCAGGCTGTGTTTTACAGGTGGATTTGGGGTGACAATGTAAACAATCCTGGTTTTGACCTGAATGGAGCCAAGGCAGAGGAAGAGCGTCTGTGGGTGGAGTGGGGGTGGGGCTGTGCGTCACACAGGTGGGGCCCGCACAGCAGGGCTGCGTGTCCATGTGTGTGGTCAGTGCATTGGGCTGCAGGGAGATGAATCTCCACACAACAGATTATAGAGCCAGGAAGGAACTGTGGGAACAGCTCAGGTTAACTGGGTTTCTCAGCTGGGAGGACCAGGGTCTGAAAAGCACATGGCTTATTAAACAACGTGAAAAAAACTTAGTTTTCAAAGAGAACATTTATATCAACTTAGCTTGGGTAGGGGAAAATCATGGTTATTTGGTATTAAACATGATACTTATTTCATGTATTTAATTAAACATATTTATCCCATGTGTTTAATAGATGGTCTGGTTATTTCTCTACCATATTATAAGTTGCTCTGCAGCTAAATGTCTTTCCAAGTTCTCTTCAGTCTGACTTTGGCAGCTAACAGAAACTTTACATAAACATACTAGAGACACAGGGGGAAATACATACCTGGAGAATATGCCGGCAATGAGGTGGCACCCGCCTCACAGTCATCTTCGTGCTCCCTATTTATGCTGATTTCTTGGGTCTGAAAATAAACACAAGTATTCATCTTGCTAAATTTGCATTTTTATCTATACCAAATATAAAGTGGATACCTGTGGAAATAAGAGTTTTGATTTAAATAGCACTGATATAATTACATAAAATAAACAATCTATAATTATTAAATGACATTTAGTATTAATTATATAACTAGGCCATAGGATATTTATAACAAACAAACTGATTTAAAAGTTAAGCACAGCAACCCTTGATTCGAAACAGTAACCATGCCATGTGGGCACGGTGAGGAATTCCTGAATAAGGCTGTGTGCCACCCTCTCTCGGAAAGCCCTAAGCTAGGCAGGGTGGCGGGGTGCATGTTCTTGCACAGGGACCAGCGTTAAACCCATCAGCCCCATGGAAGCAGCATCAGAATTAAAATAGCTGCTGAATTAAGCTCTTTCATGAATATAAATGTTAGTATTTTATCTATCCAGGAGAAGGATCTTTAGATTCTGTAAAGAACTAAAATCTCAGTTCCTTAATATACTTTATTTTGAAAATGTTTGATTTAATGTTCCAGGGAAAACTATAGTTGAGTTAAATCAATGGCAACTTTAAAGATAATCACTCTGACGTCCAGTTCCTTCAGCACACTGGCACTGCGATTTGTGAACTACATCCAAGCGTGAGAAACTGGTGGAATATACCACTGCAAAGGTCACTGTGGGACTGCACAGGCAGTGGCTACAGTGTGGATTGGGAAGTCAATCCAAGGACCGATCAGAGCTGTATTATTAACTGTATGACATTTGACCAACCATTTTACTCAACATATCGATATTGTATCCTACAAGTTCTGCAAAGTATTATCTCTCCAGTGGTTACTGGGAAGGGGGAATGAGATTAAGCAGAACAAATACTACATCTTCCATATACCAAGTGTTCATCTTATGTAACGTGCAAAAATATTTACATTTAGGCAGGCTGACCACATTGGTTTGATGGGTTAATCACCCATAATGAAGCAATAGTTTTTTTTTTTCTCCTTAATTTTGTGACTCTGGAAGTTACATGTCAGGAAAAAATAGGAATAGTACCTTCTCTCTCAAGTGTGACTTTTTGTTGTTCATACTTTTCAAGCTAAAAGAATCAGGAAAATTGAATTCTCTTTCTCTCTCTCTTTCTCTCTGTGTGTGTGTGTGTGTGTATGTGTATAGCAAGAAAGTTTTTACTGAAACTTATTTAGAGAGATGTGAGGGGGAGAGAAGGAGTAATCCATGTTCAAAAGAGAACATAGTCTTCAGAGTGGAAATTGGCAGGGAATGAAAGAGAGAAAGGCAAGCGAGATACGTGATATGGGCTTGAGGAGCAAGCTAAAAATTGACTTCTTCAAAATTTTTTCCAGGACTAGAATAATTTTATCCAATCAACAATCAAATGTTTATGCAGGCCTGCTCTGTGCTAATAAGTACTCTGCAATGAAAGAAAATAAGTTTAAAATGACATGCCATTCCAGCTGATATGTATCTTATTAAGAGAGGAAGAAAAAGATAATTTATTTCTTAATCATTGTATAATAGTAAGTTTTCTTATTAAAAGACTTAATCTGATAACTAGAGAATTTGGGGTGAAAAGATTGAATTAAAAATCATCTTGTGAGTGAGACACACTCACCAGGGTCAAGGTGCTTTTTGTGTGGATGTAGCTGACCTTAGTTTGATTCCCAGCTACCAGAAAGGACCCAAAAAGGCAAAAGAAGGCAGAGAAACTTGAAACTTCGCTTGGGTCACACCTCTCTAAACAAACAAACAAACAAATCAAGTTTAATGCCTTATTAGCTAAACCTGATAATGTGCTATTCTAGCTCACAGATAATCCCCACAGCACACAATGTTCAATGAAATTAAAACCATTCATTAGCAAGAGGAAAGGAAGAAATCCTGTTATTGTTGAGGTATTAAAATTAGTTCCACATGGCTTTGGCAGCCTCCACTGTACAAATTGATCTTAATAGTCTGATTTTTTGAGGGAGTGAATAAAAATAATTTCACATGGCAGTTGATTTCCAAATCATCTTGAAATTCTGAAGATATTCTAATTAACCCACATCTTGCCCACTTTCAATCATAAGTGATTTTTTACCAGTTTGTAATAAAGCACATGGCAGTCTATAGAATAATAAATGCACACTTTATATGAATTTAAGAAAAAATGAGCACCGTATAATGAGCACTGTTAGGGTGTAGGGGAGGAGGAGAGTCTTTTAGAACCCATTTCCCATAGGCAACCGAGGGAAAGCTGTGAAGCCAAATCACGGGGCCCTACATAGGTCTCGCCTGGGGAATGAAAGCTGCAGAGACGCTAATCTCTGAAACAGGAGTTGCAGAGAAACTACTTTCCCTTAGCATGAGTTGAGATTTTGTTAGACTTCTAAGACTTCTAAATATCATCACAGAACTTTGGCAGTACAAGGACACCTTGAGCAGGCACACTCTGCTCTCGGCTGAGAGATTTTCTTTCTTGAATGTGGTCTGCAGGGGTTGTGGGGACGGAGACAGCTCCCATGAGGGTCCACGTCTCACAAACGTGAGCCTCAGACCCCACAGAGTCCAGCTTGCCACCTTCTCTCTTGAGTGTGCCAGCCTGGGGTCCCACACTGAACAACTTGGACAGTATGACATCTAACATGTGATGAGCTAAGCCAGCCTGAGTGGGGACTAAAAACAGTCGCCTCTGTTGGAGTTCTTCCTGGTGCAGCTCCCCGACCATACTGGCTGCAGGATTTGTGTGGGGAAACCCCAAATTCAGCCTTCAGGAGTGTGAGCCATTGCCAGCTGTTGCCAGAGGGTGGTTGAATGGCCAGGGAACTGGCATTCCCCAGAGATTAGCATGGCTTAACGGCTTTACAACTGACCGTGGCCAGGGTTTGAGATTCAGGAGAGCAAACACCGGTGGAGTCTGTAAAGCTTATTGCATCACCTCTGCATTAGCTTAAAGAAAACCCATGATACCTCATGATACTCTGTTCCATCTAGCTCATGTAAACCATAGAATTCACCTTTCTCTTCCCATCTTGTGATCTGCATGTCCTACATCTCCTTTCTGTCCCAATATATAACCATTATCCTTTCCAATAAACTTGCTCAATAAACTTTCCAATGACCATCAGTCTGTGACCTGCTTGGATGGCATTTACTACTAGCTTACCATGACATACATATCTTTGAGACATCAGCTCTGGGTTGTGTGACAGTCTCTGTGTTCCCAGGTCTTGTAGCTGCACCAAAAGCTACAGACTTTATCTCCAGTGGTGCCTGTGAATAACTGCTGTTCAGAACTGAGTGATTCTCTCACAGCCAGTCACTTGAGGAGGGCTGGTGAACCACCTAGATCACAAACAGTGCAATGTTTTGGTCACAAAGGACAAATAGTTTGTGACTAATAGGAAAGCAAAGGAAGATAAGGATAAGGAAAGATGCAACAAGCTTTAAACTGTCTACACACTTGTCTATTGGAACGTGCTTTAAGATGATGCATGCAGGCATTTCCGCTGGGTGCATAGAACAGAACATTTCAGAGGAGGTGGTGGTGGTCACACTGAACCGAAAGGATAAGTATGGTTTTAATCTACAGAGAAAGGGAGAAAGCAAATTCCTAGTTGGTGGGTGAGAATGGCTGACCAAGCAGCAAGATTCGAAAGTGGTTCCCAGTTGTTTTGCTGTTTTCAGTTTCCACCCAGGCTGAGGGATGTACTCAGCATCAAGATGTGGCAGTGAGTTTAGGTTTATTTTACGAAGCTCTCAATACCTCGGAGATTACAGTTATTTTCTACAAAGTATGAGTAGCACATTCCTGCCTGTATTTTAAGAAATAACTGTTAAGGATAGGTTGCTATTATGACAGGCAAGGTGACAGGAAGAGCACTGAGGACAATGAAAGAAATGACTGTATGGAGAAGGGGTTTGGTATTTTCTGTGGGAAGCTCTGATGCCCAAGACTGAGGAAAGGGCCTATGTGTCAATTTCCGTGGAACTCTTGGTGTCCTGTGATACTGGGTGTCTAGTTCTAGGATTTTTGGTGCTTTATTCATGACATACTTGTAAGAATTCTCCTAAAAACGAGGACACAGCTAATTGCATAGCTTTTCTATGCAATTAGAGGGAGAGACTGATAGAAAGGGAATGAATCAACATCTTAAATATTCTTTGCCTTATGTATGTAGCATTTGAAAATATATTCAGAATGACTGAGTCTTAAATGTCTTTATGGACATAAAAGGGTTTACTAACTTGGAAGAACAGAAGGTACTATTGTACAGTGGTCAAATAAAGTACTCATAGGATCAAGAGGAAAACAGGTTGATATTTACAAAATCCAAATTGAGCAATAAAGGAACCAAAAGGAGTGTAGACAGAGCAAATGAGCAACAAATTACAAATCCTCTTAAATCACAGCTTGCTACAGTCCTTTTTCCTTTTAATTGAAAAATTCACCATGAGATACACAGTTACAAAGTTGTTATAGTTTGGGTTTTGGACATACGGTGTTCCAACAGCCATCCCTTCACCAGTGTACATTTCCAACTACCAAGTGCCAGGTTCCCTCCTTCCTCCCCACCCCAGGACACATCTACACCCTCCTTTAGGGCTTTATGGTTTGCAGTACAGGTACTGAAAGGTTATCATGTATACCCCTTTACCTACTTTTAGCATTCAATTCTTATCCAGAGTGATCATGTCCAACTTACATGGTGATCCCTTCTCTATCCTAACTGTCCTCTCCTCCCTACCTATGCCAAGCTTCTAACCATGGGTCCAGTCTTCCTGGCCCTCATTCCTACTGTCTCTGGGTAATAGTCTCATATTTACTGTAGTCTATTGTAAAATGTATTGACTGGCTAGCAGGTACCCGACAAATGAAAGCCCAAACTATAGACTGTCCATTCCTTAGCAATGACGCAAACACAGCACAAGTGAGGGGGCTCATCTATATGGGAACAAACTCACACGGGCCAAGGGGAAAAGAAAGCAGAGACACAGAATCATTTTAAATGAAACACATGCACGTTCAAGTATATTTAAAACTCAAACAGCGCCTTGAAGAATAAATAGCTTCTGGTGCTGGTGACTTTACCAAAAAGTACAATTTTTCTCTGGGAAACTCTCAGCACATAGTCTAGACATCTGTTTCACATTTTCAAGCATTATTGTTATTACCAACTTTGACTGTCCTCTCAACCAATATGTATTTATTATTTTCTTTGTGTGAATTAGTATATGATATTAGGCAGGATTTTTTGGGGACATATAAAAGATATAACATGTTTGCCAGGAGATTAAAATGAGATGTATGACCCACTTGTAGTAGTTTAAATAGTTTATTTCTCCTAAGGAAAGAATTAAGTAACTACAGGTTGGAATATAACCAGAGCTGAGATCTAATGGGTGAGTGGGTAGAATTTGAGAAATCTCAAATCTAGTACTAACAAATTCTGCTTGCTCATTGAGCTAAGGGTGGGACAGGATGTCTGGGACCCTCTTTCTACTGTGGGCAGCATGCATAACCTTAACTCTAGTGCCCATCCCACTACATGATCACAGAATATACTTCCTGGCATAGAAATGTTTGCCACTGAAGATTCTAAAGTAGAGATTGGGTGAAGTTCTGTAGTGGAAACAGTATATCACAGTGTCTTCAGTATATCACAGTGTCTTATGCTGTTTGGAATGCTCCAGTCAAATCCAATTTTTAAAAAAACATGTTCTCAGTTGAAAAAAACTTTAAATAGAAATAATCAATTGATTTATGTGTTTACAGATAAGAGTTCGGCAAAGAGGTTTGCATGTATGCTGACTATAGTAAAGAGCCAGGCTTCTTTCTTATTCTTGAGCTTTGATTGAGGGTAAGAGAGAAACAACTGGATAAAACCAAACCAGACAAAAAAGTGAAATTTCAGAGAGACAAACTGCAGTTGGTGTCATTTGACACATGAAACAAACTCTAGGTTTATTACTATCAGAGAATAAGTATTTTTTGACAAGTCAAGCCGAAAAGATTCTTTTAAGTTCACATTGTTGGGGGTCGGAGCTATAGCACAATGGGTAGGGCATTTGCCTTGCATGCGGCCAAAGTGGGTTTGATCCCCAGCATCTTGCATGGTCCCCTGAGCACCACCAGGAGTAATTCTGAGTGCAGAGCCAGGAGTAACCCCTGAGAATCACCAGGTGTGACCCAAAATGAAAATAAAAATTTAAATTGTTGCAAATTTATTCCCAGTAAATGGTTCTGTTATATAAAACGTAAATGCTAAATTAAGCTAAGGTTAATCCCTAGTTTCCAAGTACAGATTTAGAAGAGTCTATTCTATTTTATAGCGCATTTAAAAACAGAAAACATCAGAAAATAGCAGAAGAGTTGAATGGTAGGAGAGCAAACAGCATTTTAACCCCAAACCTACAATTTGAAGGCAGGTAACAATCTTAGAAAAGGTTGTTCCTATGGGAACACAAGATGAGGGCATAAAAACATAATTATATGTATGACTTCAAAATTATTTTTATATACCTCAACACATCATAATAGCCTATTTTTTTCCATTAAAATGTTTACATTTAGAGCCTGGGGAGACAACATAAGTAATAGATCACATTCATTTTCTAACACCACTGGCCCTGTTAAAGTCTTTGGATTTAAGTTCTGGAGGCTGATATCAGAGTAAGTCAGAGCAATGTGCGAGAAACATGTATAGCCTCAATAAGCCACTTTCTTATTAAATATCACTATTTCCATCTCATACCAGATGCCAGTGAGACCAACTTTCAGACATTTACCATTCCACTAATATTGATGAACAGATTGCCAGGATATATATTTTTTAGGTCATACCTACATACAGGCCCATTTAAGGAACATTTCTTTTTTAAGAAAGATGTACTTTATATTCCAAAAGAACCCAAAGCCATAGGAGAATAAATGTGATAAGGTGATAATAGAACAAGTCTGTTTAAAGAAAATTTTCAGTTCATTTAAGGTAAAATGAAATGAAAACACTGGTGGTAAAGAAACAACACTGTTATTAGAGAAATATATTTCTCCTACACCCACGTGTAAAATCAAAATAGAAGAGAATCAATAAAAGCAATAAGCTCACTTTGGAAGAAAAACATCACCTTCCTTAGCCCAGAAATCTGTTTGCTCTTTGTTTTTGAACCACACCCACCTGTACTCAGGGGATTATTTGTGGTCCTGAGGACTTGATCTCAGTTGGTCATGTGCAAAGCAAGTGTCTTACCCTTTGGACAAACTCTGGCTCCAGTTTTGGTTTTGCTGTGCCCCCGCCATGACAATAAGACACTGCCCTTTTTATTCTGCCATGGACAACTGCACTGCTGCTTGCCGTGGCTTGGTAGATTTCCATTCCTTGTGGAGGTGAATGTCTAATATTCGCATTTATAACCTAAAGGAACTCAGGGGCCAGAGTGATGACCTGGTAGATGTTTGTCTGGGCAGGTCAGCAACTTGTATAGCACTGCGCTGACCCAGGTTCAGTCCCTGGCACTGTACCACGTATGATGCCCCGAGCCCAGCAGGAGTGATTCCTGAGCATCTGCAGGTGTATCATTCCACTCTGCCTCCCGAAACAAAAAAGAAATAAGCATCAGTTTTATGGTCCTGTGGTGAATAATATTTATTTTAATATGGAAGTCTTACATGAAATATAAATTTGCTTAATGCAGTTTCTCTCAACTTTACAGGGACATTATCTTTTCATTTTTATGAGAGCACTGAAGACTCAGACACACGGGGGCAGAGCTGCTACCGGCTCTCCCTGTGCTCAGCTGATCATGAGGCATCCAGGAGGGAAGGTGAGTTCTAGCCCTGGCCCACCATCCCAATAGAGCCTCACAAGAATCCAGAGGAGCCCCCAGACCATGAGGGCAGTCATTTTCAACATCTGGACTCCACAGCTCATCAGAGCTCCTCCCAATCCCTCCATATTGCACTCAGCTGTTTTGCAGCTGTGCGATTCATCAGTAAATGCACGAGATGAGAGCCTACTTTTGAGAGTATACCATCCACACAGCAGAGCCTGGCAAGCTACTTGTGTTGTATTTGAGATGCCAAAACCCAGTAACAATTATAGACCTCATTCCCATGACCTGAAGAAATGGTTTGAGGTTCTTCATGTTCCTGGAGTGAGCAGATGCCCTTGGGCTACACTAGCATGTGACAGGACATATGGAGATGTTACTGATGCCCGCTCGAGCAAATCGATCAACAACGGGAAGACAAGTGACTGAAGTATAACATGTAAGTTTTAGATGTGCATCACTGGAAAATCAGCACATATATGGCATGTTGACAACAACACTGGAGGCTCACATGTGACTGTGACTTAACACGAATTGCTGTGTCAGTGTTAAGTTCATCATGTCTCTAAATGTAGACAGCTGTTCAGATCCAGATGTCAGGGTATGGCATTTGATGACAGGATGGTTTCACAGTAGGTTACATGAAGTTTACAGTCACCCCCCTACACAGACACTTCTATTTTTGACAGCCCTACAATGGTGCAAGGCTAGCCTTCAACAAATGATGCTGGTACAATGGAAAGGACACAAACCTCATGGCCTTTACGGAGTGACTGCAGAGTGGACCATGCCGACCTGAATGAAAACTGTCCAAGTGTACGATTCCTGGAGGACTCTGGGTATAATGACACCTTTTTAGATACAACAGCCAAGACACAATCCCCAAAATAGATAAACTTGCAGACATTAAAATCTGTAACTTCTGCCTCATGCTGAGGCAATATCAGGGGATATCAAAGAAGGGCAGAGAATGGAAATAAATACTGCAAAAGATACACTGAGAGAGGAATCTCATCCAACAAAAGGACGAGTAACCTCCAACCCTGAGAAACCCTCTTACAGACCAAAGACACAAAGATGGCAGATATGTGTATGAAAGAATCTGTCTCATCTGGGACATGCAGATGAAACAAGAGGCCAGAGCTAGCGTGAGAATGACAGGACCACTAGTAGACAGAGGCAGCACCAGCTAGCGTGCATGGCCCCAGGCTCACTCACTCCTGAGCTGGGGACTAGGAAAGCAGAGTACTTGGAAGGCACTTTGGCAGCTTCTGGGAAAGCTGTCTCAACATTTGGAAACTTAGGTCCACACTAAAACCTGTTCTTAGATATTTATTGGAATTCTAGTCACAGCTGCCAAAACTTTGAGGCAACCAAGATGTCTTTTAGTGGGTGACTGGATAAAACATCCAGACAATGGAACATTGCTCAAAGACAGGAGGGAATTTGCGTGCAGACTAAATGAAAGAAAAGACTCCAAGCCTGTGGACAACAGGGAGCTCAAGGGTCTCCTGGAGGAAAGCAATGAATAAGCAGAGAGTGAGGACACGGTAGTGTTTTAGGGTAGTGATTTTAGGGTAGTGTTTTAGTGTAGAGAGTTTTAGCATAGTGAATCTTGTTGAGTTTGTAATTACGGATTATGCCACTATATTAATATCTAAACCCACAGACTGTACGCCACTGAGGATGAACTTAAAAGGTTAAGTCTGGTCAAATAAAGGGGCTGCTGGTGAACAATCCTGGTGTGGTACAGTGCCTTCCCTCATTGTTCTCAGCCCAGAACTACCCTAAAGGGGTCCGTAGAGATGAAACAGACACTTGTCAGCAAATTCAAAACACACTGAACTCTTTAGGGTAAAACTAAGGAAATCAACATTGGCTTACCATAATAGTGCAGGTATTATTAAATAATTTAGGCCTAGCACTACACGGTGCCCTTCTGAATCCATCGTTGTGTTGATGTTATTGCTGCGTGGGAACTGCATGCGTTAATATCTGAGCTAGTGAACATTGTGAATTAAACACATGCTTCGGTTTGAGGACATCTTGAAGTTTTATGAAGATATTAATGAGCTGCTTAGAAATTTATCCAAATAAAGCAGTGTCGCTTCAGTTTAGGTAAAATTCAACCTGAAATGAATTATGAGAATTATAACACAGCTCTGCTTTTAAAATGGTTTAAAAAAACAGTTCAGAACCGACTAAGTATTAGAAACTAGATTAGACAATATGAATGCATATGGAAGGACCATTTTCCTGTGTCAGGAAAGGATATTCACCTACTATCTGGAATATATCTGTAATAGTATAAAGTGACTGGAAGTCACTGTGGCTTAGTTTTTCATGCTACTGTTCTCCCTTGAACACACATCTCACTTGTCTTTGCTTTTTCCACACTGGAGAGGCCCATTTTTTCTTGTGAACACTTCCTCTCTTCCTCTCCCTTAACATCTAAGTAAGTTTCAATAAAAATTATCTTGCATTCAAAAATAAAAGTAACTTGTATACTTTGTAAAAAGAAGAGAGAGAGAAAGAGAGAAAGAGACAGAGAGAAGAAAAGGAAAAGTGCCTGCTATAGAGGCAGGCTGGAGGAGAGGGGAGGGAATCAGGGGACATTGGTGGTGGGATTAGGGCACTGGTGGACGGATGGGTGCTGGAATACTATATGACTGAAACCTAATCATGAACATCTTTGTAACTGTATATCTCATGGTGGTATAATAAAATTAAAAAAAAGTAACTTGTATAATATTTGCACGAGACACTAGCCTAAAAGTTTTAATTTATATTAAACTATTTTTTTTTTGTATTTTGATAGATGGTTCAAAGAGAAAGAAAAAGAAAATTCCAAGACCAGAGAGAGAACCCAGCAGGTCAGGTGCTTGCTTTGCATGTGTCTGATCCAGGTTCTGCCCTTGGACATCATATGGTCCCCCTACGCATATCCAGGTGTGGCCCCAAAAACCAAATAAAAGTGAAATTCTAGATATTTAAGCTTTCTGACAGACTGAAATGAACTTTATTGGTTTCATACTGCCTTGTTTCCCCTATAATCACAGTACATTTTAGATGCAGGCTTGCGTTCTCCCTGAATCGTTTCAGCAGCATTTCCAAGCCCTGACTCTGGAGCACAATAGCCACTTCTGTTCAACAGTGTTTTATCAGATGGGCCCAGTGTCTCAGACAGAGCTCTGGCGTCTGCGTGTGCCAGGGTGCTGTTCAGAGACGCATCTGGACTTGATCAAACGCTTCACACGATAATCCACATTTAGGTGTTTCATTTTAGGGGCTGTATTTCTTCACTAATCCATAACTTATTTCACTTACAAATAGAAAAGGTGAATAAAGACCACAGAGAGACGCCTTTGTATAGCAAGTTAACGGGCAAGATTCAGGTGATCCCTAGTTCTTTGTCTTTCTGGGATAAGAACTGGGCTTTCTAAGAGGAGAAGTGAGTAAGAAGGTGGTTTAAGTAGGGTACATGTAGGGGAAAGGGTGGGAAAGGTCCAGGAATGAGCTGAAGGTGGTGCCGAGACTCACACAGGCTGTGTCTGTGCTGTGGAAACCTTGAAGTACAGAAACTCAGCACTGCACTGTCCTGGCCGTGTCTGGAGACTCTCATCCAGCTCCCTGCATTTCAGAAGTGAGTGAGACCAAAGGCAGCTTTAAGAAGCCCATAGTGAGCACACAGGGGCTGCCAAACTCCTTACTGGCAGCCTGGCAGGCAGGTCTGAGGCCCAAGGCAGTTCATTCTCAGCTGAGACTGTGTTTTGCCTTCTGCAAATGATTTTAATTGAGCCCCAATTCCTGAGGCCCTGCAGACCCTCCATCAGATCACCTCTAGGATCAGGTCCTGACATTCTTTCTTTAGCGGCGCCTTGGCCCTTGAGCAGCTGAGCCTGTACTTGAGGCAGCAGCTGTGCCAAGCCCTGACATTGGTTCTGCTATGGGAAGGCAGCACTGTGCTATCGGCACTCCATGGGCACCTGGCACACTGGCAAGTGTTCCAGGGAAGCTGCTGTGAGTATGTCCCAGCTGTCCTTGTCATGCCCACAAGAGCCCAGGTGTGGACGGAGGCAGCCTGTTCATCAACTTGGTCAGAGAACATCAAGTGACTCAAATTCTGAAGTGCTCGCTACAGAGATCTGACCCGGTGAGGGCTGGCCAGCAGTTATTTTCTTTATGTCTGCATGAGTTTATGGCTTTCAGACATATGTAGTCACAAATGTTTATTAGGAATAAAAGAAGAGAAACTATAAATTAGTGCTGTGATGCAGTTCTTGAAAGCGTCTTAATGGATTTGAATAATCTTAATTTTTTTGTTTTGATTCTTGGATCAAACCTGGTAGCGCTCCTGGTGGGGTTTGGGGTACCCTGTGAGGTACTAGGGATCAAACCTGGGTCAGATGCATGCAAGGCGAGCACTCTACTCACTGTATTAAAACTCTGGCACTTGAGTAAGAATATTCTTAACGATAAAAACTTGAGTAAAAATTTGTTTGATATTTTTCTTAATTATCATTTAGTGTTAAATACTATTCTTGGTGAGAAAAGCTATTAAAGCAGAGGCCAGAACAACAAGGTGCCACTCTAGTGCTGTTGGGGATCAAATTTCAGGTTGGGGGAGAGAGTACAGTGGGTAGGACATGCATGTGGCCTGGGGTTGGTTCCCAGAGCACTGCCGGGTGCTCCAAAATCCAAAACAAACAACAAAATGTACCCTTCACTTGTCTCCTCCATCCCTGAATATTATATCTTGAAAGAATTTTGTTATTTTTGTATCTTTAACTGAAAATTTTAAATGATGTTTTGGAGAAGCAGTACCTAATTAATGAGTGCACCTATCTGTTTCTCTGCACGGATCAGGAACCAGCTGGCTGATTAGAAGTCAACATAAGCTTACAGTGTGTCTCCTATTCCATGAAAAGCATCTAGTAACTGTAGTGCTTTCTGTGCTGTGATGGCTCTAATTCTTCTAAAGCCAAACAAGCTTTTTCTTACCATTTCACTCAATGCTTGGTGTGTCAGGAGGCATTTCCAAAGGAGGTACTGTTAGGATTTCCTGAAAACAGCCAACAAAAAAGGCAGGCAGCATATTAGCCATGACACTGAGGCTTCAGAAGTTGCATTTTTTAAATGTCAAATAAGATTCTCTCATGTGTCACAATCTTCTTCTTAATATTTCACAGTTGCAATTCCCTAAATTGCTCTGCCATGATCAATGGCTGGCCCATGAAAGAGAAATACAATGCAGAGGAGAGGATTATCTGTCACTCTCAGGTGGAGGTGGAGGATCAGTTTTGTTGTGTTCTAGCTTTGTGCCCTCCCTGTGCCTGCTGTGGGCCAACTAGCTGCTACAGAAACAAGTCAGTGTGACAGAGTCCCTGCACCCCTGGGGCTTCATTCTAGAGGAGATCACAGAGTGAGACATACACACAGGAAGTCAGGTGATTAAAGCTGCCTTTGACAGCTAGAGGTAAAGTGGAATATTCATGATACATGGTTTTTACAGGTTACACAGATATGACATGTATGCATATAAAGACATCTTTGTGCATATATATTTAAACAGGAAAAATACAGACACGTGTGTCGGTTTACGGCTGTGTTACTGACTGACAGTATCAGGTACAGAACCAGTCCAGAGCCTTTGAACTCCCTTTAAGCCTTTCTTCCAACTGTTTCCCTTGCTCTGCCCTTAGGTAAGCTCAGGCAACCCCTCTCTCTGTTCCTCTAACTCTCTATCCTATCAGGCTCTCTGCTCCTACAACTCATTCCTGCCAACCAGGTTGAGAATCCAGTCTCAACTGACAACTCAACTGCCTTTCCATCTCTCTTATGTCCCCATAATTTGGATATCGGCCATCCCTTTAAGAAGTACAAGCCATCCCTTGAAGGAATCTCTTGAATCTTTTAAAGGCCCAACATACATGTATATATCTGACTGGTAATTTCTGATGCCCTGTATTCCCCACTTTCTTATCAAAACTAAGAGCTGGTTCTCTGTCCTTGAAAAGAGGGCAATCACCCAGACCAGGTAACAGGCTCATCAGTAGCCCATTTGTCTGTGAGTGATGTTTTATAGCTCCAAATGGCCTTGGCAGTGAGAAATGGTTCCTACTCCTGGCCTGGGCTAAGAGCAGACCAAAGGATCCTGTGGGATTAGTGCAGTGAAGCTACGACAGGGGTACCCCATCTGCCCAGGTGCTACCAGGGTGTTTGCTCTTCAGGTCATCCCCACACCAGATTCTGTGGCAGCCCAGGAGATGGGGACTCAACCCACAACTGCAACTGCCAGACATGCATGGTGCATTTGAAACTGTTCCCAGACCTCATCTGAGCTGTCCCACAGGAAGTCATCTGGAGCAAAGAAAAGTCTCGCCAGCTCCCCTGAGCCTGCTCCATGCCAAGTTTATGAGCAAGCTCATGGATGCTGTGGTCATGATATACCAGGCATGGGGTGGTTTGTTACACTGTAGAGAGCTGGGGACATGTATCCAACTGGTCTCTCTATTTCCTTTCCTACCTCCTCATTCCTCTCTAGGTATGTGACAGATGTGACTGATTCAGCTAAGCGCTCCCGTGAGCCTTCTTCCCAGTTCTCAGGATTCAAGACCAATCATCAAACAACTCGACACTAAGTGGGGTGACTGAGTGGGTGTCCAGACAGGACCAGCCACTGTTGAGACGTCTCTCTCCATCCACAGTGGGTCCAGGAGATCCTCCTACTCTGAGACTCTGAACAGAAGAATCAAACACAACAGAGGGAAGACTAATGAAAATACTATGAGTATACTAAGATACATGAGTGAGGTAATGAGAGACATTTTATTTCTTTTTTCCTCAAAATTTGATCAAACATGAACAACAAAATATCACAGTCTGAGTCCTGAGTTCACCTCAGACCACACATGCTGGTGCTGACCGGGCCAGGCTGGCTTCCCTTCCCCCAGACAGGCACACATGAAGTTGAACTTGTCAGTCAAGCTTAGTAAATGTAAAAATGGTAGCAAAAAGCAGAGGTTTAGCTGCCAGTTCTGGCTGACGCCTTAGAAAAAACCATCCAGAGGCATTTAACCAAGAGCTCGACATCATATCCTGGCAAGTGGCTGCTGCTTAATTTGGCAAAACAAAGCACATTTCCTGTAATCAAACGCCCTGCGTAGGATTATGGGCAGCATTAAATCAACAAAGTGGGTGCTCTTCACTGAATTGTCAGGGGGCTGCCGTCTTCCAGGGCAGAGAGAATGAAACACCACAAAGTAGGTGCTGGATTTGCACCAACGCTGGAGAAGCACTTGCAGG
The DNA here is from genome assembly GCA_021461705.1 of Cryptotis parvus. Taxonomy (NCBI): domain Eukaryota; kingdom Metazoa; phylum Chordata; class Mammalia; order Eulipotyphla; family Soricidae; genus Cryptotis; species Cryptotis parvus. The sequence goes on from JAJIBD010027094.1 coordinate 68,841, forward strand.
CCAGGTGCTGGTGATGCATTTAGAGCCACAGACCAGCAGTGTCCTGGTCTGGCTCCTACAGTCTCTGTCCTTGTTCCCAAACTGCATGGACTCCCTCATGCTGTGTGAGTTCCAGGGGATTTGCTAGATCCTCCATAAGTCAGGGCTTCCAGAACAAATCTTAAAGTACCCGATCAAGAGTTCCAGGTGCTCCCTGGACAGGGGCTGTTGTTAGAACTTAGCAATGGCTTATGCCCCTTCCCTCTGACCTCTCTTTCTGGCCTCATTTCCTTTTTTGTGACTCCTCCTGTATCCAGAATCCTGACAGAAAGGCTACTCTAGAGCTTGGCCTTCCTGCTAGGGCATGACCTCTAATCCCTATACTCAGGGAGTACAGACACAGTTGGTAGTTGTGTATCTGAAAGGCCTGTGCATGGTGTCTTGCCACACATATATGGCCATGGTGCTGCAGGATGGACACTGGCCAGAGGGCAGGGGACCTCCAGGGCTCAGCACTGAGAATCTGGCATCTCAGGAAATCTTTCATGTTGGAGCCAGCCGGGATAGTTGGACACAATGCACAAAGTGTTGCTATTTTCTTAAATAGCGTTTTTTTTTTTTTTTTAGATCTCAAGTACTGAGAGAAATCCTCAGTTCCTATTTGTCATAAAAGAGAAAACCTACTTCAGTGATGAGCACTTACTTCTGGGGAAGTAATAGGCCATCTTGCTCTTCAACTGTGTGAGACTCCAAGTTTTCCCTCAAGTTAGTCTGGAGGAGAGATGTACAGAATGAGTCACGCTCAAGAGAGTTGTGTGAGCAGAGTAAGAAACCCTGTGTGAGGCTACTGCGTGATTTGAGCAGCTTCTGTGAACAGCCACGGTGCAAGCCTTCAGACGTGACTCCAGGAGTGAGAAAGTAATGCATCTCAAGTTTGTGAACCATGGGCTCGTGGATGCTCTTGATTTAATTTACTCCTAATAAATACCCCAATTATTTCCTGGCTTGCATCTTCACAGTGGCTGCTGGTTTGGTGTGTGAGAGCCCCAGCATCAGGCCACCAGGACAAGGTTTTTTCCTAGACAGGCCCTTGTTTTTCCTAGACTGGCCAGAGGACCGGCCAGGAAAGCACAGGACCATAATGCACAGGGGCGCACAGTCATGCAGTTATGCCCTTTCTGGGAATACCCTCTCTGGGGGCTGCTGTTTTAGATGAGCACAGACAGTTGTGACCTGGTGCAGATGGATCAGAGTTCCCTCTGGTGACACTGCACAAAGCTGACGACTCACTAGGTGACAGGCTATAGAACCACTAACAGTGCCTATGCAATCACCGACTCTGTCAGGTGACTAAGACTATGCATGAGCGATGAGTCAATAAAAGCTTATTTTTCACTTGTGTCTCGAGAGTGCCTTTAACAAATGTTGGTATCTGCAGAGGTTTCCCATTGGAGCGACATTGCTCACTTTATTTTCTCTCTTTTCCGAGATCCACACTCCTGGGCCGTCTGGCAGTGCTGGCGTCACATCCAAAGACACTTGGGTTGTGCATGTAGTGCAGGGCCAGATGCTCAGAACTTCAGACAGGCCTGACACTCTCTGCTGCTCAGCCACTGCCCCGGCCCCATTTTCATTTCCTTTATAGATTAAAGTTTCTTTTTATCAGTTTTTGATCCTTCAAAGTAGCCCAAAATGCTTACTATCAAATTTTACTATTATAGAAAACTTACTATTTCTCATCTCTACTGTTTAAGAAAACTTGGAGCTAGAATGATAGTGCGGTGTTAAGGTGCTTGCCTTGCATGTGGCTGACCCAGCTTCAATTCCCAGCACCCCATAAGAGCCTGCCAGGAGTGATCCCTGAGTGCAGAGCCAGGAGGAAACACTGAGCACCGCTGGGTGTGACCCCAATAACCAAACCAACAACAACAACAGCAACCCCCACCCAAAAAGCCCCAAACAAATTTTACTATTCTATAAAACTTACTATTGCCAGCATCTAATGTGTTATAGAAACAAACAATAAACAGCCTCTCATTGTTGAAGCCCATCATTTCTTTGCTGATACCATTCTCTGGGGCCCTGTGATCTGATTCAAGTCATGGGCTTTCTGTCCACTACTCAACACTTGAGACTGAGAGATGAGGCACGTGCCGGGACTAGGCAAGACTGAACATACCTGGGCATAGGACTAAGTTCAATATTCTTTTCAAATACTAAAGTAGAACCCCTTATACTTTTTAAGTCCCCCAAAATAAGCAAATGGCTAACTTCTTCCCTTAGTGTAGCTAGAGAGTAGGCAGGGTGCTCCCCATCCAGCCACCCAGGACCATCCACTGTGGACTGGTGCCCAGACGCAGACCAGATGCTAAGTGATCCCACTTCCAGGCTGTAAATTATCTGGAAACTGTGGCCTAGGGAGATCAAAAGGCACATGCTGTGTGTGAGGAAACCAGGGGAGCACACTAATTTATTTGGTACTGGGCAGGCACGGTATTTTGTTCCATCCTGTTTAGTTAACAGGTGGACAGTGGGAAAGAGATGCTAGAGGCTTTCCATTCAAGAGTACAGCCTTAGACACTGATTTCCTCTCTCTCTCTCTCTCTCTCTCTCTCACACACACACACACAGACATGCTCTTCAGAGTCTAATCAGGAACAACAGTCCTTGGTACTGATGTATCCATAAGCCAATAGGAAGGAGACACTGTTCATCTAATTCTCCCATTACACTGAGTTTTCTAACCAGAACAATTCACAAGTCTGGAAAAACAGATTTGCTCAGAGCTAATGCGGGGCCCCAACTGAGTGACTCTCTGGCTGCTCTACCATCACTGCAAGGCACTGGGGAAGAGGCCAGGGCAGGAGGAAGAGAGAAGTAGGCCATCAGGCAAGCCTTTCTGTGAGGAAAATGGGTACTTGATTGTTCAGCGGATCAAATCCTCTTCCACAGGGAGCAGGACAAGGCCACATTCCTCAGCAGCTGCTCTGGACATGGCGATTCAGCTATCAGACCACAAAGCAAATCAGGCAAAGCAGATTACCAAAGGAAGAGACAGTCACCAACTAGTCAACATTTCCCAAGTGCTGGTCACACAAGAAAAAAAGTGTCTTGATTTGAAGAGCCTTGGGGACACACAGCCAAGTGCCCACTGTAACTCCAGGAACGGGAAAAGGAGAGAGGCAGTGAACAGAATGAAACGTCATGTAACACGAGCAGGATCTGTGACTGGTGTCCGGCATGTTGGCTACAGTCAACAGGATGTCACACAACTGTAAGGTGCTAAGGGTGTTGATTACCAAGGTGGGCCCACAACCCATTTTCTCTCCCTCTTCATCCACCTCACTTGCCTCCACACATGCATACATACACATGTGTGCATGTACACACACACACTTACACACGTGGGTAAATCTATCCAGAACCACATGTCTAACACAATGATGATTTCATCAGGTGCTTAAGGTGCCCTTTCCCTCATCAGTTATACCTCTGGGGACATGATACAGGCTCCAGAGTCTGTAACATCTGTAGCTTCTGTTCTGCACAAACAATAACCTGTTACAAGATTTGAAAAAGGACTTATAATTGCAGCAAACAAAGAGTGGGGAAAACAGAGAAGAACACAAAACTGTACATAGAGACGTGGAAAAGAAACCAAGATTGATTGGACTGATGTTACAGTTTTGGAGCAGAAGAGTACCATAAGGTGTAGAATGTCTTTTCATTTATAAATTAAAACAATCCCAGTAATATATTCTTCAGAATGACTCAAAGTTTTTCTAAAGTAAAGAAGTAAGAATGTCTAACAAAATTGAGAAAGAAGAGCAAAAGAAGGGAAGGTCCAGCTATATCCAATTAAAACACATTATTAGGATACATTTTAAATATTCACAGAAAAGACTAGAAACAAACACAGGGAAATGGATCCAAACACGCATGGATATTTATTACATGGGAATACTTGCCAAGCTAATCAAAGGGGTACAAAGAACTAGGAGTTGTTGGGACAATTAAATACTATTTGGAAAAGAAACCACGAAATAATATATTAAAGCGTTAGCCCATTAAATCAGGATAGATTGCTAAGTGGTACACAATTTTAATGTAAGCATAGAGTTATGAAAGAAAATAAAAGAAGTTTTTACAAACTTACTCATAATCTTTCTGTTGTTGATATATGAAAGTCTATAAAAATGAAATGACTGGCAAACTGGCAACACAAAAAATCTTAAATCTCTCTATAAAATTTAATCATTGAGAGTGACCTCACATGACAACAGGGAGAAATGAACAAATTACAGTTTATTTTAAATAGACAAAGTGCTCGCTGAGCTCACTGAAATGAAGAGAAAGACTAAATGCAGCAAAGCAAAAGTGGCTCAAGAATGCTGAATGTTCCCGGCGCCCCATGCACTGCATCTGGAAACAATCAAGTCCTGAGTGAGAGAAGTGCTGTGTCACCTGTGAGAACAGCCAATTCTGAAAGCGAGAGTTCATCCTGCCACCCTCAGGAAGCCTGGCCCCAGCATCCATGTTCCCTTCGTGGGGAAGGTAGTCGTCCTCCTGAAGCCAGGTGCACCCCTGAACAGGGTGCCAGCTCTGTCTATGGAGACACACATGAGTTCCTCTATATATTCCTGTGTGTCCCTCTGGAAGAGGCTGGGCCATTATGAGGGTGACTTTTAGTTTGTTTTCTTTATTTTCCCCCTTTTCTTTTGGGTGGGGGGGAACCTCCAAGCCATGCACAGGCCCACTCCTCTATCTGCCCAGTGGGCAGGTTGCCATGGTCTTGGGCCCACCTGTGCCCTGCAGGTGTTCTAGGCTTGCCCAACCCCTTGGGTGGGTGGGGGGATGGTAAAATGCACATAATATATTTATGAAGCCCTTTGGCAGGGGAGGGTCTTGGGCCACACTGGCAATGCTGAGTCTATTCCTGGCTCTGCATTCAGGAATTATTCCTGGCTGTGCTTGGGGACCATATGGGATGCTGGAGATTGAACCCAGGTTGGCCATGTGCAAGGCAAATGCCCTCCCCGCTGTGCTATGGCTTGGGCCCCCCTGAAGCGTTTCTGTCTGGATTCTCCTTAGCTATCTGTCCTCTGAGACAGCAGGCCCCTTAGATGCTCATGGCTGCCTCTGCAGATGGAACACTTGAGAGTGTGTTGGGCACATCTGAGGCAGGGTGCTCTGCTTCTGCGGCAGGGAAGTGCTGTTACACTTCTCAGCCTCATGTTACCTTTGAAATGATTTATGCAAGATAATTTTCTATGGACAAAACCCAAAGCCACACAGTTTAAGGTCCTACCAGAGCGTCTCCCCCGCCTCCACTCCAAAGAACACTTGCTGCAGAGATGTATAAACGCAGCCCCTCTCCACAAAGAACAGGCTTTACTTTGGCTTTTGGCTATTATCTTGTAAACATTTAATAAATTTGTTCCCAAATTATTTTTTTTAATGGGAGCTACAGCAGGGGTGCTCAGGGATCATTACTGGCAGGGCTCAGAGGACCATATGTGGTGGCGGAGATCCAACCTGGGTCAGACATGTGCAAGGCAAAGACCCTCCCTGCTGTCTGATCACCCTGGTCCTGATCACTTACTTCCTATATTTTACTTCACATCAATATTGGGTCCCATTTTAGGAGACTGATTGTACCTAATAGCCTCCCACTGATAATACATGACAAAGATAATTAGATGTAAAAGGTGTGTGTTAGTCCAACTGATTATCAGGCAGCCTCTGTGCTGAATAACATCAATTCGAAGTCAGAATGGGAAAGCTTCCAAGAACACCGACTTATTAAACTGGTAAAAACAGACACCACATGAACATAATTTCTGCAACTGGTCATATCAGTAAGACATGACATAGATTTTTAGTGTTATCAAAAAATGTATCACATCTAAACCACTAATTGGAAAGGTCATTTGAACAGATTCTATGTTATTAACTAAGAAAATTAACCAACCATGATGACAATCATAGTAGTCAAGAACAAACTATGTCAAGTTTACTTGTCACTTTATTATATCTAGTTGCCCCAGAATATTTTAAAGCAAAATAAGAAAGATACATAACTACCTTGAAAACTCTCTATCGGGAAATATTTAATCAGGAGCTAAATGTTAGTGTGTGAGAGTTACCTGGGAATAAGAGTATAGAGATCCGATGAAATACAGGACTAGCTTCAATGAGTTTCACAGTACCAGATACTTCCTATATCCTAGGCTCCTCATCTGTATTACTGACTTGACCATTCCTAGTTTGAAATCTTCCCACATACTATCCAACATGAGGTCAGGGATACTGTTCACAAGCACAGTTATGGAATTTCAGTCTTACTTGTAAAATGATGAAAATGAGTTGTATGGTCCTAGATTCTTGGATGTTTTAAATATTTTCCATCAATTATTTTGACCTTGAATTATAAAATATGGTAAGAGATCATATAGCAGCTAGGGCCTTTGCTTAGCATATGACTTCTGCAGGTTTCATCTCTGATACCCCATTTGGTTTCTGAGCCTGCCCAGAAGTGATCCTTGAGCACAGAGCCAGGAATAAGGCCTGAGCACTTTGGAGGTCAGGTGTGACCCCCAAAGCAAATAAAAATCATAGAAAAAATAAAAAAGGAAATAAAATTCTAGTAAGTCATGGAAAATAGAATTTTGTTTACTTTTTATTTACTATTTTTTTTATAAATAAAATATAGTAATAAATAAATATAAATAAATATAAATATATAATAAATATATGTTTATTATATAACATATATTATTATATAATATATTACATAATATATTATTATATATCATTATATTTTATTATATATATTATATTTTTATTATTATATTATATATTAATATATTATGTTTATAATATATCATATAATATATTATGTAATAATAAAATATTATATATCATTATATAATATATTATATAATCATATAATATATTATATAATAATATCACTATCACTATCTTCCCATTCATCATCTATTTGCTAGAGCGGGTACCAGTAATATGTCCATATGTCCTGTTTCATGCTAGTAGAACCCAAAGGCATCCCCTTGCTCCAGGAACATAAAGAGCCTCAAACCATTATATTAGGTCATGCGAATGACCTAATATAAATGTTGCTGGTATTTGGCATATCAAATACAACACGAGCAGCTTGCCAGGCTTGCCTTGCAGGGTGGCATACTCCTGGTGTATGTAATAGTAATAGTAATAGTAATAGTAATAGAGCTATTATAAGACTTGCTATTAAGAAAGGGATGTTGGAGAGATGCAAATCAAAACAACAATGAGATACCACTTTACACCACAGAGACTGGCACATATTCAAAAGAGCAAGAACAACAAGTGCTGGCGTGGATGTGGGGAAAAGGGGACACTCATCCATTGTTGGTGGGAATGCCAGCTGGTACAGCCTTTCTGGAAAACAATATGGACATTCCTCCAAAGACTAGAAATTGAACTCCCATTTGACCCAGCCATACCACTCCTGGGAATCTACTCTGGGAGATCAAAAATTCGCAGCGGAAACACCATCCCTACTTTTATGTTCATAGCAGCATTATTCACAATAGCCAGAATCTGGAAGCAACCAGAGTGCCCGAATATCGATGACTGGATAAAGAAGCTTTGGTACATCTACACAATGGAATACTATGCAGCTATTAGGAAAAATGAAGTTATAAAATTTGCCTATAAATGGATGGACCTGGAGAAGATTATGTTGAGCGAAATTAGCCAGAAGGAGAGAGACAGATACACAATGACTGCATTTATTTGCATAACATAAATATATATGTACATATTATGATACCAATATCCAAGGTCAACTGAAACATATATCAAGAGGTCTTGTCAAAGGTGGAAATTATCACAAATGTGTGGTAGTCAGAGGCTAGGTAAGACAGAAAATGGAACAGTGTGCTAGCAATTGTCGAGGGTACCAATGCCAACCTAGAACTGAGCATTAAATAGAGGCAAAAGGATACACATGACAACCCTTTAATGTATGTTCTGTAATCCATAATCTGGAAGGGAAGGAAAAGAGAAAGAGAGAGAAAGGGAAAGAAATAAAGAACCTGCCATGGAGGAGGTCTGGGGAGGGGGGAGGGAACCGGGGGACGTTGGTGGTGGGAGATGGGCACTGGTGGCGGGATGGGTGCTGGAACACTGTATGACCAAAGCCCAAATATGAACTTTTTAATTGTATATCTTTGCAATTAAAAAATAAAAAAATAAAAAAAATTAAATAAAAGAAATATAAAAAATAATAAAACAGGAAAAAACCTTAAAAAAATAATAAAATACAAAGCAAAAAAAAAAAAAAAGGGATGTTGCTGTTTAATGTGCATGACATGGTCACTGTGCCCTTAGAAAAATTAAAATTCCTTTCATGAATTCCATGAAAGGAATTTTATGAAATTCCTTTTATGAAATATATAATATAATATAATATTATGAATATATAAGTATATAAAAAAAAGAAAAAAAAGCCCGTTCAAGGTATTGATTCATTCTTAATTTCTTTAGAAGTTGTTTTAGGAAAAGAAGCTCTTAGATTTTAATAAAAACAAAATGGTGATTACCAGAAGGGAAGGGGGAGATAAATCAGATAAAGGGATCAGTTGTATGGTGGTAGACAGAAGCTAGGCTTTTGGTGGTGATCAAAGTGTATGTTGAATTTTTGTATTTTTTTTAATTTTTTTTATTATACCACCATGAGATATACAATTACAAAGATGTTCATAATTGGGTTTCAGCCATACAGTGTTCCAGCACACATCCCTCCACCAGTGCCCCATTCCTGCCACCAATGTTTTGATGCTGTATATCTGAAATGTCACTTGTCACTTGTCTTCCTGTTGTTCATCGATTTGCTCGAGCGGGCACCAGCAACATCTCCATTTGTTGAGAATGAGGTCCATTATCTGAAATGTACGCTTCATTATATTTATAAAGTAATACTATGTCAATTAATTTTTAAGTTGTTTTGGAATATAAATCTTATTGCCTATACTGGGACTTATAGTGATTTGTAGTATGCATTCATTGGCTGCCTCTTATATCAAAATCTATCTCTTTCTAGTTAAACTTGTAAATTTTGTCATGGGGGACGTGGGGAGGAGGTCCTAAAGACGACTCTGATTATATTTTTTTTTTTTTTTTTAATTTGTATGCATGTTTCTGGAGAACAAAGGTGACTCCAAGAGTATGCCACCCACACGGCAGAGCCTGGCAAGCTACCCGTGTCGTATCTGATATGCCAAATACCAGTAACAATTATAGACCTCATTCCCATGACCTGATGGAATGGTTTGAGGCTCTTTATGTTCCTGGAGCAAGCAGATGCCCTTGGGCTCTACTAGCATGAGACAGGTCATATGGAGATGTTACTGGTGCCCGCTCGAGCAAATCGATGATGAACGGGAAGACAGTGACAGTGATACAGTGATAAGTATATAATATAATATCATGAATTTTATGAAATATATAATATAATGTAATGTAATATAACATAATATAATATAATATGATATGATATGATATAATATATTATATAATAATATACATCAGATAATAATATATTAATATATAATAAAATATAATAATACAAATAAAATATAATAATATCTTATATAATATATATTATATAATAATATATTATATGATAATATATTATATAATAAACATATATATATTTATTATATATTTATATATACTATATTTATTTATATTTATTTATTACTATATTTTATTTATAAAATAAAAATAAGTAAATGAAAAGTAAATAAAATTCTATTTTCCATGATTTACTTCTATTCAAGAGATCCTGTTATTGATCTTGTTATTGAAACTTGTTAGAATTGCTTGTTTAAAATTTAATTTCGGGGATGGAGAGATAGTACAGTGGGTAGGGTGTTTGCCCTGCATGTGGCCAACCGGGTTCGATTCCCAGCATTTCATATTGTCCCTGTACACCACCAGGAGTAATTCCTGAGAGCAGAGCCAGGAGTAACTCCTGAGCACTGCTAATGTAACCCCCCAAAAAATAGCAAAAATGAATGAATAAGTAAAATTGAATTTCAATACATTTATTTTCATTGGGATTTGATGAAATTAATGAAAGGAATTTTAATTTTTCTAAGGGCAAGTGACCATGTCATGCACATTAAACAGCACCATCCCTTTTTTAATAGCAAGTCTTATACTATTTCTATTACTTTTCAGTAGAACAATGGAGTAAAAATAGTACTTTTCCCCTAGGTGGGAATAACCAGGGGTCTAAGTCAGAATCATGTGATCTCATTGACCTAAGGTCAAGAAACAGATTCAAGGAAGAAAAAACAATGAAACACAGCCACTTCACTACTCGGCAAACCATTGGGTTCCTTTAAAAATTATTATAGTTCCTCCCAGCTTCCACAGACGTTTCCCATCCCTCTACCAGGTGTGTTTGAGCCCAGGCACCCTGTCGGAACCACTCAGTCCCAAGATAAAAGGTCAGAACTTTCTCCAACAGGCCAAGGCGCACCCAGCCTCGGACCTGCCACCAAACCACTTCATCCCAGCTTCCGCAGATGCTTCCCATCCCCCTACCAGGTGTGTTTGAACCCCGGGCACCCCACAGAACCACCCACCAACATCCCAACATCTCAACAAGAAACATCCCAAAACTCAAAGCCGCATGGACGCTAGCACATCCACACAGACTACTTACTATTTATCTTACCTGAGATACCAGTGAGCATTCATCCCTACATTCCTTGCCACCCATCCCAAACTCTGAAAACAACCCAGGCACCTACTAACTGTACTATCTAGCCACCCAAGAACACACATTTGCAACCTACAACTAGTCGTTATGGTAAAGCAATGCAGAATTCCATCAAGCTCAGTGAGTGAAGTCACTAGCCCAGATGAGCCAAGCAAAAATGATGAGCTATATAACCTCTCTGATAAGGAATTTTGGAAGGAACTGTTAAGGATGCATAAGGAACTCAAAGAAGCAATGGAATACAAAGTCAATAAAATACAAGAGAACATGAGAACAAAATACAAGCAGAAATGACAGATATTAAAAATGTGGTAAGTGAAATGAAAAACACACTGGAAGGCCTCCAAAGCAGAGTAACAACTGCTGAAGAAAGAATTAGTGATCTCAAAGACGAGGTCCAAAGATTCTCTAGACAACAGCAGAAGATGGAAAAAAAGACTCACAATTAATGAACAGACTACAGAGATAATCGGGATGAAGCCAAAAGGAACAACATATGGATCATCGGGGTCCCAGAAGGGCAAGAAGAAAACCCTGATGAAGAAGAAACTGTCAAAGCCATCATTGCTGAGAAGTTCCCCGAACTGAAGAACCATGCTCCCAGATTCAGGAGGCTACCAATAAGAATACTCCAAGACACATCCTAATTAGAATGACAAAAACTATAGATAGAGATAGAATACTGAAAGCAGCAAGATCAAAGAAGGAAATCACATACAAAGGAGCATCCCTAAGATTTACAGCAGACTTCTCAGATGAAACACTCCAAGCCCAAAAACAATGGTGGGATATTGTGAAAAGGCTCAATGAACTGCAGGCCTCACCAAGAATTCTTTACCCGGCTAGACTCACATTCAGATGTGAAGGAAAGATACACAACTTCATGGATAAACAACAACTCAGGAACTTCATAGACTCAAAACCAACTTTAAAAAGGACTGAAGGGTCTACTGTAAAATAAGACAGAACCCAAAAACACAACAAGTTTAAACAGAAAGATGGCACAAAATCCAATGACAATAATCTCTCTCAATGTCAATGGTCTAAATGCACCAATTAAGAGACACAGAGTGGCAAAATGGATTAAAAAACTGAATCCAACATTCTGCTGCCTACAAGAAACACATCTGAATAATCAGAGCAAACACAGACTCAAAGTCAAAGGCTGGAAGACCATTCTCCACGCAAACAACTCCTCCAAAAAGGCCGGTGTGGCCATACTAGTATCTGACAATATAGACTTCAGGCTGAAAAAGGTTAGAAGGGACAATGAAGGCCATTTCTTAATAATTAAGGGGTATGTATATCAGGAAGAAATCACACTACTAAACATATATGCACCCAACGAGGGGCCAGAAAAATACTTAAAACAACTGCTAATAGACCTCAAAGAAGACATTAACAGTAGCACAATAATAGTTGGAGACTTCAACACTGCTTTATCAACTATGGATAGATCAGACAAGACTGAAACTCACCAGGGAAATACTGGCCCTGAAGGAAGAAATGGAAGAAAGAGAGCTGGTTGATATATACAGGGCTTTTCATCCCAAAAAACTGAATACACATTTTTCTCCAGTGCACATGGAACATTCTTCAAGATAGACCACATGCTGAGCCACAAAGCATACCTCAATAAAATAAAAAAGATAGAAATTGTGTCAACTATCTTTTCAGACCATGATGCACTGAAAATAGAAGTTAACCATACACAGAAGCAGGGAGTCAAACCAAACACCTGGAAACTGAACAGCTCACTGCTGAACAACCAATGGGTCATAGAAGAAATCAAACAGGAAATCCAAAGATTCCTGGAAACAAATGAAAATGAAGACACCAACTATCAGAACTTGTGGGACACAGCGAAAGCAGTGTTAAGAGGAAAGTTCATAGCTCTGCAAGCATTCATCAGGAAAGAAGAAAGGGCCCACATAAATAACCTGACTTCACAGCTCAAAATATTAGAAAAAGACCAACAAAAGGAGCCCAACCCAGGCAGAAAGAAGGAAATAATAAAACTTAGAGAGGAAATCAATGAGCTGGAAACCCAAAAAAACAATCCAAAAGATTAATGAAACCAAGAGCTGGTTTTTTGAAAAAAATAAACAAGATTGACAAACCACTGGCAAGACTTGTAAGGACAGGGAAAGAGAGAACCCAAATAAACAGAATCAGAAATGAAAATGGGGACATCACAACAGAAACCACAGAAATCCAAAAGATCATCAGAGATTACTTTGAGAGCCTGTATGCCATGAAACATGAGAACCTAGAAGAAATGGATAAATTCCTGAAGTCCTATAACCTCCCATGGCTGAAACAAGAAGACCTGCAATACCTGAATAAGCCTATCACCATTGAGGAAATTGAAACAGTAATTAAAAGTCTGCCCAAACACAAAAGCCCAGGTCCAGATGGATTCACTAGTGAATTCTACCAAACCTTTAAGGAGGACCTACTGCCTGTCCTTTTCAAGCTCTTCCAGGAAATAGAAGGAACAGAAACACTCCCAAACAGCTTCTACGAGGCACATATCACCCTGATACCCAAAGCAGGGAGAGACAACACAAAAGAAAGAAAACTACAGACCAATCTCCCTGATGAACACAGATGCTAAGATCTTCAACAAAATACTAGCAAACAGAATCCAAAGACTCATCAAAAAGATTATACATCATGACCAAGTAGGATTCATCCCGGGAATGCAAGGATGGTTCAACATTCGCAAGTCAATCAACATAATACATCATATCAATAAGAGAAAAAATAAAAACCATATGATCATATCAATAGATGCAGAGAAAGCATTTGACAAGATCCAACACCCGTTCATGATTAAAACCCTCCAGAAAATGGGAATTGAAGGAACCTTCCTCAATATAGTCAAAGCCATCTACCAAAAGCCCACAGCGAGTATCATTCTCAATGGGGAAAAATTGAAAGCCTTCCCCTTAAGATCAGGGACAAGACAAGGTTGCCCACTCTCACCTCTTTTATTCAATATAGTACTGGAAGTACTTGCCATAGCAATCAGAGAAGAAAAGGACATTAAGGGCATCCAGATAGGCAAGGAAGAAGTCAAGCTATCATTATTTGCAGATGACATGATATTATACCTAGAGAACCCTAAACTCTCGGCCAAAAACTCCTAGAAACAATAGATATTTATAGTAGAGTGGCAGGGTACAAAATCAATACCCAAAAGTCAGTGGCTTTCCTATATACAAATAACGAAAGAGAAGAAAGGGATATTAAGAAAACGATTCCATTCACAATTGTGCCACAGAAAATCAAATACCTAGGAATCAGCTTAACCAAGTGTGTAAAGGACCTGTACAAAAGAAAACTACAAGACACTGCTCCAAGAAATAAAAGAGGACACGAGGAAATGGAAACACATTCCCTGCTCATGGATGGGGAGAATTAACATTGTCAAAATGGTAATACTCCCTAGAGCTTTGTACAGATTCAATGCCGTCCCTATAAGGATACCCATGACATTCTTCAAAGAAATTGACCAAACACTCCTGAAATTCATATGGAATAATAAACCCCCATGGATAGCTAAAGCAATCCTTGGGAAAAAGAAGATGGGAGGCATCACCTTTCCCAACTTCAAACTGTACTACAAAGCAGTAGTAATTAAAACAGCGTGGTATTGGAATAAAAACAGACCTGTGGACCTATGGAATAGAGTTGAGTATCCTGACACCCATCCTCAAACACATGATCATTTAATCTTTGAAAAAGAGTGCAAAGAGTCCGAAATGGAGCAAGGAAAGCCTCTTCAACAAGTGGTGCTGGGAAAACTGGGCAGCTACATGTAAAAAAATGAATTTGGACCTCTGTCTAACACCATGCACAAAAATCAGATCAAAATGGATTAAAGATCTCAATATCAGACCTGAATCCAGAAAGTACATCGAAGAAAATATAGGAAAAACCCTCCACGACATTGAAGCTAAAGGCATCTTCAAAGGTGAAACACCACTAACAAAGCAACTAGAAGCAAAGATAAACATATGGGACTACATGAAACTAAAAAGCTTCTGCACCCCAAAAGAAACAGTGACCAAGATACAAAGACAGTCCACAGAATGGGAAAGAATATTCACCCAATACCCATCTGATAAGGGGTTAATATCCAGGATATATCAGGCACTGGTAGAACTTTACAAGAAGAAAACAGCCAACCCCATCAAAAAAATGGGGAGAAGAAATGAACAGAAACTTCGACAAGGAAGAAATTCGAATGGCCAAAAGACATATGAAAAAATGCTCATCATCACTAATCATCAGAGAGATGCAAATCAAAACAACAATGAGATATCATCTCACACCACAGAGACTGGCGCATATCCAAAAGAGCAAGAACAACAAGTGCTGGTGTGGATGTGGGGAAAAGGGACTCTCATCCATTGTTGGTGGGAATGTCGACTGGTACAGCCTTTTTGGAAAACAATATGGACATTCCTCCAAAGACTAGACATTGAGCTCCCATTTGACCCAGCCATACCACTCCTGGGAATATACCCTGGGAAGCCAAAAACACACAGCGGAAACACCATCCGCACTTTTATTTTCATAGCAGCACTATTCACAATAGCCAGAATCTGGAAACAACCAGAGTGCCCGAGAACTGATGACTGGATAAAGAAACTTTGGTACATCTACACAATGGAATACTATGCAGCTGTTAGGAAAAATGAAGTTATGAAATTTGCCTATAAATGGATGGACATGGAGAGGATCATGTTGAGTGAAATTAGCCAGAAGGAAAAAGACAGATATAGAATGACTGCATTTATTTGCATGAATAAATATATGATATTACATATATACATACATATGATCCTATATACACATATATATCATATATACATATTATGATACCAATATCTAAGGTCAGGCGAAACATGGATCAGGAGGTCTTGTCAAAAGTGGAAATTACCACAAACGTGTGGGAGTCAGAGGTTAGGTAAGACAGAGAAGGGAACAGTGTGCTAATAATTGTCGAAAGTGCTAATACCAACCTAGAACTGAGCATTAGATACAGGCAAAAGATACACACGATAACCTCTAAGTGCATGTATTACAATCCGCAATATGTAGGAGAGAAGGAAGAGAGAAAGAGAGAGAAGAAGAGAGAGAGAAAAGAGATAAAGAACCTGCCTTAGAGGCAGGCTAGGGGATGGGGGAGGGAGTTGGAGACATTGGTGTTGGGATATGGGCACTGGTGGAGGAATGGGTGCTGGAACACTGTATGACCGAAACCCGAACATGAACATCTTTGTAACTGTATATCTCATGGTAGTATATAAAATATTAAAACAGTTCATGGTGAGCGGCCCTTGGAGTTCCTGGGGGGAAAGGCAAAAGGCTCGAACAGCGTCTGGCCATGTCCTACATAGCTCCTAGGGCTTGCTCAGCATGCAGGTGGCCAAGCCTGCTGGATTCGGAGCAAGGATTGGGGGCCTCCAATCATTCATAAGTCTCCAGGTCAGTGGGTGTGTGACCCTGAGCTCCAGTCACCACAGCCAACCACCGGAAGACAGAGGCTCTGCTGGCGCGCGTTACGCATTAATCTTAGATTCAATGTATTTTAGCACCAGGTCCTTTCAGGATCTTTCTCATTTGTACACTTTAATGATCATTCTATTTCCAACAAACTGGAGAGGTTATGGGGAATGAGGAATTGTGACATCACACTAGCACTCACTATTAAATATTCAGATAGAGACATCATACATTATTAGTATCCATAGGACAAGCCACAAAGTGTAATAGAAGAGAGAGAGAGAGTAATACAGGGACATAGACAAAGAGATAGAGAAGTAAAACGCACCTGCAATAGTGGCAGGCAGGGTTTGGGTGGGCATGTTTGGGAATTGGGTGGTGGGACTCGGCACTGGTGGGAGGGATGGGTTCTGGAACACTGTATTGTAGAGACCCAATTATGAACATCATTGTAATTCTATATCTCACATGGTATAATAAAAATTAAAAATGAGAGACAGAGAGAGAGAAAGAGAGATAGAGAGAGAGAGAGAGAAAGGAATTAAAAGAAAAAATGCCTGCTATAGAGGTGGGAGGGAGGGAATGTGGGGACATTGGTGCTTGGAATAGGGCACTGGTGAAGGGATAGGTGCTGAAACAATGTATGACTGAGACCCAATTATGAACATCTTTGTAATTGCATATCTCACGGTGGTATAATAAAAAATTAAAAATATTATTAATTATTATAGCTATATGAATTATTATTCATAAAACAAATTATTATAGTTTGTCACATGTCAGTAATAGTCCTAACATCTTTGGGGATTGTATACATACAACTTCACCTCACATTCCTTGTTCCCACTCTAATCTAATACGTCCATTCCCCCCCACTTGGTAATTACAGTTCTTTAGAAAGGCCAAGGGTTTGCTATCATTCTATACTGTCTACTCCTTTATTATTTCTTTGTAAACCAGGTTAGTGAGATGAATGAGATCATTTGGTATTTGTCCTCTTCTCTCTGACTTACTTCTCTTCACACCTGCCAGTTCTATCCAGGTTGCAGTGACCTGCATGATTTGTTTTCTGTGTGTACACCCAAGTTTCTTTGTCCACTCATCTGTCGATGGACATCTGGTTTCTACAGCTGCTTTATTTTTGTACTGTGTATCTATACACCAGTTTCTTTGTCCATTAATCTGTTGATGGACATCTGGTTTGCTTTCCTCTCCTGGCTATTGTACTAAGTCCTGCAGTGAACAGTGGTGTGCACATAACTTTTCAAATTAATGCTTTTGATTTTTGAGGGTAGATGCCAAGAAGTGAAATTGCTGGGTCATATGGCAGTTCTGTTATTGTTTTGTTGAAAACCTCCATACTGTTTTTCATTACAGGCTGAACTAGATGAGATTCCCATCCACAGGGACTGAGGGTTCCTTTCTCACTAGCCCTGCCAGCACTGGTTAAAAAACAACCACATTGGATTCCCAAGAATCGCCATCCAAGCCTTCAGTCTAATTTCACTTACTGTCCTGAAAATAACTTTTTTTTTCAAAAAATTTCCATCCTGTTCTTTGAGTTAATAGCCAGTAGGCTACAAGAAGAAGCCATTTGACAGACATCTCGGTTTTCATATCTGAGCCAAATAGCACCACGCAGTCTGTGGACAGAAGGGACTCCAGGATGTTTGTTCATGGGTGCCTTAGGTGTGAATACAGTTGGCAGTGCCAGGAGGCCAGGGCCCCTGTGTGTTTCCCCACAGTCCCTCAGACCAAGGTGGGATGAGTGCAGGGCTGCTAGGGATAGAGTGGGCTGCCTGAATCCTTTGTGGTCAGGTCTTGCACACCACGTCCAGAATTTGGAGTGAAAGACTGGACCACTTTGTGCAGAGGCCGGCCCCTCCCTCAGACAGCGGTGCTTCTCAGAATGCAGGGCTCTCTGGCCTACCACATGCTACAGGCTTATTCAGCTCACATTCCCGAACTTAATAGCAGTAACATAACTTGTGACTGACAATGCAGTTACGGTCATTATTATAGTGGAAATAAATGTTACATCCTGTGAAATAATTTCACCCTTAATATCCCAGTGTCCATGACTTGGGTTGTATATAAACTTTCTGATTCTACTAAATCTCATAAAAAATCACCCATGAAAAGCTGTAGGTATGAAGAGGGTCTGTTTTTGACTTGGCTTGTGTCAATAATACCATGATGGTAAAGAATAAGGCGTTTAACTGCATTATTTGTAAATCTGAATAAAACTCAGACAAAATTTCATGCTATACAAATGAAACATGGTTTTATAGTGAGAACAGAATGAATGAAATGTGTAAATGGCATTAAAATATCAACAATCTTGGGCTCTTTCTATCAGAATTTTCTACTTCAGAAATATTAACATTCAAAGGAGAAAACAATCCAGTCAACACTTCAGTTTGGTTAGGAAATCAAAGGAAACGTGAAGATGCCAAATTGTCAGGTGTTCACTGAAGTCGATATTCCACATAGAGGCAAAAGGACAAGCTCTCTAGCCATCTTTCTGCACATTACTTTTGCACAGTCCCTCTGTCAGCATGAAGCTGAGTGCTGGGAAGTTCAGTATTTTCCAAGTTCACAGAAAAAAAAACTCAGACTTAGAAGATTAGTTTAGAAAATGGAAAAAGCTGACCTTTTCTCACAGCATCTTGTTATTACCATCAATTTTCCATGCAGCTCTGAAGTACAGAGCCCTCAATGGCTGCCATATCCCTGGAATGCTAACAGCAAGACATCCTGCCCTCTCATGCCCACAGCGCTGCTGGTCTTTGGTTTCCTTGGAATAAAGTGGTTTCTCTGAACCCCACACTAGTTTGTAAACAAGCAGATGCAGAAGACCATTTAATGAGTTACTGTTATGTCACATACTTTTCCTTCCTGGGGAGGATACGATGTGAAGAACCATCTCTGAGAAGATAGGGGAGAAGGCTTAGAAGCATAGCACCTGGGGAGAGGGAGAGGACAGTGGGGTGGGCACTTGCCTTGCACATGATCGACCTGGGATCACCAGCAACCAAATGGTCTCCTGAGACCTACCAGGGAGTGATCCTTGACCACAGAGTCATAAGTAAGCCCCTAGTACTGCCAGGTGACACCCTCCCGCTAACCCCCAACACACAGAGAAAAAGCACATATGAGTAAAGAAACTTGGCAGGAAAGGATGAGAAAGCGCTAACACCACAACTGTTTCTGTGGTCACTGGTTCTCTTTTTGTCAGAAAGAGGCTGCAGGTACCTGGACCCAGCGGCACCTGAGACCTGCTTTCATCACCAGTGATCATGAGCAGGAAGAGAACCATCCTGAGGACCCCACAGCCCGGCAAATCTGAATCTCAGGTTGGAGGGTGACTATGGCTCAGGAGTAAAGGACTGTCTGAGCCTGAAGGTCAGCACCCAGGACAGCAGCGAGGGTAGCACTGACTGTCAGGGGTGTGAGTCAGCCCCTGAGGTCTGCACTAGTATTCTGCGGGAGGAGAGCACAGACTGAGACTAGCCTCTTTGGGGAATGAGCCTGTGAGAGGCCACGTTACGCCTACCAGCCCGCTTCCCTCCAGACACTTCTCTCATGCAACCGAGGACTGCAGCAGCAGCACAGACACAGGGATGGCCTTCTGTAATGTGGAGCCAGCTGGGGGAGCTAGTAAATAATTTCCATCGCTTGTTCTCAGCTGGACTCAAAAGGAAAAGTAACCAACAACATTGACTTACCATCTAAATATGTGTCCAAAAATAAATTAAAAATAGATGTTACTCCAGAGCCACTTAAGAGAAGTTACAGGTGACTAGAAATTTCCACTGATGGCTCTCAACTGAGTGTATGCCAGCCCAGGTCTGAGGGCTGAGACTCTGCTACCCAGAATGTTTAAGGAAGCTCATTGCAAAGGGCTTAAGAAATTGACAGGTCCCTCACCACCCCCACTTTTACTCAGGCTGAACCCATGGAAGGAAGAACCTGAGTTTTCTGATGTCCTTTTCTGATGTCCTTCCAATGACCTGGAAATAAGCTAATCAGCTGTGAACATACCTCCCTATGTGAAGGCCACAGACCCATGGTCTTTACCTGTATTGACCAGAACAAACATCTGGTTTATTGAGATCCTGAACTACAGGGTTGGGAATTTGGAAGTGTTAAAATGAGGCAGTGCAGCATTGCATGGGCACCTAAGCACCAAAGGGTGCTTTTGCCTCATTTTAGCATTTTCCATGTCAGTCCCTTCCCTGGGGGAACCAGAGTCTCCCTTGCAACTCCAACCATAGTGAATCTGTGTCTGATCAGGGGTTCTGTGCTGTATGTGCCCCTACGCCCTCCCTCTTCCCCACACCTCCTGCAGGAGGCTGTCCCCAAACAGGGCAGGGGGGGCCCCATCAGTGAGTCTCAGTCCCCTAAGTTAGCAACTTAGTGCAAAGGCCCAGGGTGATGCTCAGGCCCTGCAGTGCCAGGGGTCCCCCACAGAGGTGTTGGAGGCCTACAGGGCTGCACCTGGCAATGCTCAGTGGTGCCAGGAATCCACTTACTTGTATTATTCCACTACTTGAATTTTTACCTTACTGTCATTTTAACAGAAGAACGAAAAAAACAAATTGGTAAGAAACAGAGTTATGTCAAGAATCACCTTCTGGGAAAATGAATCTTGTTGTGGAATTTTGTGATTTCACTTAGGTTCCATCAAACATCATCATCCCAGCAAGCCTAGCACTGTCCCAGAAGGGCACCAGAGATGGCACAGAGGCTGAGAGACTCACTTTGCACACAGGTGACCCTGGTTTGATCCCCAGCACCACAGAGGGTTGCTCAAGCACTGTTGGGAGTGGCCCAACCCTCCCCTGCAAACAGGAAACAAAATATTTGTATATAAAAATGAACATCTCTGAAGGAAGGTCCTTTGAGAACTGCCAGGCATGGAGCTTGGTCTGTCCAGGGTCCATGTCTCCTAAGATCTGTGATGTGTGCAGAGACACTGCATGACTACACACAGGGATGACACAGGAGCCACTGCTGAGACCGAGACTTACGGCCGACAGCTGCTGTGGTCCAACATGCTCCCTTTCCTAGAGAAAACTCTCTATGTCCATATGTCTTAGCTAAGAGGCTCTTTCCAAGGATGGGGCCAGTGTGAGGCCTCCTCAGACTATGGACAAGATATTTCTATGGCATCATTCCACTGGGCTCAGCAGCAGGGGTCAGCAGCATGGGACTGCAGGTGTCCACCCTCATTGTGACTTTTCACAAAGGTCAGTCACCCATCTACTTCACGGCTTCTAGGTCCTTCCCAGAGCCCAAGGAGCCTGATGTGAGAGAAATTATTTTCCTTGGTGTCTGAGTGAAGATTGACCAATTAAAAGTACTGGCTACTAAAAGTCCTAGGCAGCACCTGCACAGTGTCCGCCCGTCCCTTCATTAGAACAGTGCTCTCATTTATATATTAATCTCATCTCAGGTGGAAAGAAGTGGTTGGCCTTATCCATCCCGGGGAGAAGGGGAAAGTGGTTTCTGAGAAATCATTTGATACAATTATTGAGTAAACAGTGTCCTGTTATAGAAATGGGTTATGAGCTTCATAATTGAGCTCTAAGGCACATACAACTGCAACATAAAGTAATATGTACCCATAAAACACATAATAAAAGAAAAACACAATGAACATTATTATAAGATGCAATGAACATTCCCTGATACAGGCCTCTAACAGGAAAGAGTCAGCTTGCTCCGGCTCCCCAGGACAGCTGTGCCATAGATCTGCCTGTGCTCAGGAGTGATCAGCACTGCTGGGGACAGCGGGGAGTAGCCCAGGCCACAGGCCCACATGCAGGCACTGCTGACCTCTCCTTAGATGACTATCTGTGGCAAAGGGCCAGCTAGGTTCCATGGCCCTGAAATGGAGTCAGCTGCAGAGCTATGGAGGATGGAGGCTCTAGACTCTCGCTGTGGTTACACAGTCCAGGTCCAAGAGGGCAGCACTGAACACTTCAGACACACGAGGGGCTAGGCCCCCTCCAGCTTACACACTCTCACCTCTCTACCTCCTCCTGGGCCTCAGCTCCCACACCCCATAGCACAAATTGTAAGGGCATCTAACCTATTGGTGGGGGTGGAAAGGAGTCTTGATAAATAAGACCAGGAATGATTTGATGGGTGTGTGGAAAGTCCCAGACACTTCTTCTTGCAGACTAAGGTAGAAAAAACAAGTCTGGGGGGGCTGCAGGCCGAGAGGCCCTGCACTGCCACTCAGCTCCCAGCCACCTTGATATTAGCTGCCCCTTACATGGTGATGCACAATGAAGCTCTCATATTGCTTCATCCAGAGCTGGTATCCAGAGCTAGTCAGAACAATAAAATCAGACTCCAGGGTAGATATGGGGACCAAGGGCTGCAGTCCTCACCCATGCTACTCCCCATTGCCCCAGTCTCAGCCGTGTCTGCCCATGCCATGCTAGGGCCTGCAGGCTCAATATCTCTCGGAACCCACCTGTGTGTGGCCTCATGTAGGAACAGAGGCCATCTCCCCCATGGATCTGAAGATAACAGCACATTCTTCCAGCCCTTTTCCTCACAAGTCAGGGCAAAGCAGAGCAGAAAAGCACTGCTCCCCCTACCAAAAAATTCCACTTGCATTTGGGGGTGGGGTTGGGCACCCCTGGCACCCTGATAGTACTGGGGAACTGCCACAGTTCTGAAGTTCCCTTCTGGCAGCACTGGGGACAGTGGGGTGCTGAGGGTGGAATGTGGAATAGGATAGCACTGAGGTTAAGGCGAGGGAATTCAAGGCAGTGCCCTGCCTGTGCAATCTCTCCAGCCCCTCCACTTGCATTTCCAATCCATGGAAGATGGCCCATATTCCTTGTCAAAGGGAAGGTCTACTGTGACGCCTGTTCCATTAGCATCTGGAGACGACGTTACATATGTGCAGGCTGCTCCACTCCACTCCTCACTGGGTTCCTTCCTGCTCTGTGCAGCAAGGACGAGCCTGCAAATGAACTGGCAGGACCAAGGACTGCTCTGAGGGATGCGAGGCCCTTGAGGCAGGGCAGAGACTGGGTTGTGGGTCCAGCACACAGAGCCCCAGGTCCCCTGGCTGCATCTGCCCAAAGCGAGTGGGTCTGACTGCACGCTGCACCTGGCTCCTACCTCCACAGGGCCCGATAGGAGCCAGCACAGGGACAGTGTTCCCAAGAACGTTGCCCACTCACTGATGGTGACTACTAGAGTCCCCACACAGCAACACTCAAGATAGGTCCCATCAGCGCCCACACAACACACATGCAAGATTCCCAACAGCCCAGAATGATAAACTGAACAATCACCAAGTGACGCTCAGGGAAGACTCTATCCCTGGTCTTGAAGAGAAATTGCAAACCTAAAACAGCTCCTTTCTCCAAGAGGAGGTTATGGGTCTTGGGTTTGTATTGATGATCTATTGTCTCTCACCACTTAGCTAATGTGTGGTACCAGGGCCCCACGAATGAACCAAATATATTTCTTCAAAAAACATCAACAGCCCACAGAAAGATTTACATTTCAATTTACATCCACAAGGCAATTTTCTGACACAGCTGTTTTTCTGGCTGGCTCCGTAAGAACTTCCCTTCTAACTTTTCGTTGCTTTGCTTTTAGAATTGCAGTGTGGGAGTTCAATTTTACTATGTTAATTTAGATAATCTGCTTTCTTCGGCTTTAAATATTTTTTAATTCAATAAAAACAGAACAAAGATTGCTGTCCTCAGAGAACTTCTCTCGGGGTGGGAGAAAGGGTAGGTGGAGGGAGTCTGCTGCCAGCCGGAACTCAGCAATGAAAGAGCAGAACTGCCCCCGCACTCCCGGGAGTCAGTGCCACTGGCCAAGGAAACAGAAGCAAAAGAAATAAGAGGGACATTGAACTAAAACATTTCTGCACTGCCAAAGAAATGAAGACTAGAGTCCAAAAGACCCGCTGCTGATCAGAAGAGAACATTTGCCTCACACACAAGATGATAGGCCAGTATATATAAAGCACTGACGAAACCAAACCCAAGTGGCCACTTTAGTGCCCCCTCATTTTGGAAGAGCAGCTGGATACACACTTCCTTAGGGGAAGATACGCGGATGCCCACCAGGTATATGTGAAAGTGCTTATCATCACTCTTCAAGGAAATGGTAATCAAACCTGAGTTTCCACACCACTGAGATAGTGCACTTCAAGTGAACCAGAAACAGCTGTGCTGGCGGGCACACATGGGAAATGACGCTAGCCTCTGCCCATGGGAATGCCATCTGGTTCAGCTGCTATAGAAAACAGAATGGAGATGCCACAGAGAACAGCAGTGAGTCCGGTCACTAGTGTCCACCCCCGAGCCCACACAGTAACGAGGGGGCAGGTCAGCTGCAAGCAAGGCAAGTGCCCACTCAACTCTGCTCATGCTCTCTAGTCCTGAGTCTGTCTGACTCAATATTCCCAACAGCTGTCCCTACATCATAAATGCTAAATTCTTTTCTTTGGAAACTCACGTGGCTCAAAGCTTGACAATACGCCCGTAAAAATGCTGCGACCCAGCAGGGACAACTGGAGCCCTGCCGTGCGCACATGTCAGTCAGGAAACATGCAGCAGTTTCTGCCTGAGGCCGGCACGGGCTGCTGCAACCACCAAATCCTGCACTCCCTGCATCACTCTCAGGCTGGACTCTTGCTCCTTCCAAGCTCTCCTCTGACTTCTGAAGACCTCATGTGCTGCTCCAACGCTGGTCACTTGAAATCTATTTCTCCAAATAACCTCCCATTCCATAGCCCTGCTGTGGGTTGTTTTTGATACATTTCACAAAATCTGCACTGTCAGAGCTGAGTCCGGGGATCTGCAGGGCTATTGTCAGGAAGCAGATGTCAGCTTGGAGCAGCCCCTGGTGCCCTGCTGCCTTCCCAGTCTCGCCTCCCGGGCTGACTCCGCTTCTTCCCCAGGCCCTTCCCTGAAAGCCGGGGACTGATGTAGCAAAGGTTTCTCAGAGATTCTTGCAGGACAAACACCATGTACACTCTGTCTCCCCATTCAAATGAAAACAGTGACTTGTCTACCCTGCTGCTGGGACAGCAACAACTAACATGTATATAAACATGGGTGTGCAGTGTGTGGAGAGAGCAAATGCCCAGAGATCAGTGTCACTCTGATCCCGAAGGCCCCCCCCCCAGGCATGGCTCCATCCATGCAGCAAGTGACAGGTGAGTGTTGGGAAGACCCCAGGAGGCTGAGCGCAGGTTTCTGTTCATGGCATGTAGACCAGTGACCATGTCCCTCACTGTCTCTGAGAGCCAGACTGTGCTGATGCTTCCATAAGAACCAGCTTTGAGCACATGGACTCAAAAGAACTGTGATAGCAAATTAAACACTCATACAGGGGACACCAACCTGCTGGTTCTGCAGGCACAGCTGGACGCAGGTGTGGATACACATGGGTACTCTGCTCTCCACCACACTCATGCCCCACCTACCCAGGAAGTCACAGTCAGGCCACATCACAGTTCCCTCCCTCCCTCACAGACAACAGAGCACCCCCCTGTACCCAGACCCTGGAACAACACTCAGCACCTCGTAGACTGGAAGCCCCAATACATAGTTGCTGAACCAATCAAGGAATTGCTTTGCCAGACTGAAGAGACTATTATTAATTTTTTTAGGTTCAAACAAAATTAAAATATTTAAAATAAATCTAAAACTTAGTCTCATTCTGATACCTTCTTTTCAATATGTTTGGAGGCAAACTGAGATGGATACTGGTTTCACCCATTTAAAGCCCCAAGAGTCAGCAGAAATGCTTCCAGTTCTTCCGAGGAGAGGCTGACCACATGCAGCCCCTGGGAGGTGAATGGGTTTGGTCTCTACCTGTTTAAAGCCTCAAGAGCCACGGAAACCTTCATGAGCCACAATCTCAGCCATTTTCAAGGCTGGATTTCAGTGCTCCTTAGGGCTTCACCCACAAGAAAAACTGATTTCAAACAAAGGTATATGGGAGGCTGCAACTACAATTCTTCAGGTTTCTTGGAACTGGGGATGGGCTCCCACCCTTCTCCAGATGCTCAGTGGTCACACCCATGAGCTGGTCCACGAAAGCTCATAAGCATCAGGTATGTTTCCGGTTTGTCCTGCTGTGCAGTCACACAAAATCTAACATGCCCTGTACCACACCACATTTGACAGGGCACTTAATCACAAATGGGTAGTCACAATGTCTATCCTCTAAGAACATATCAATAATTTCTTACACAGTGGGTCTCCAATGGCCCTATGGGTCCACTTTGAGATTTAATAATCTTCATTGACTTTCCTCTAAGAATGTGTTCTCCACCATATTTAGCAAATCAGATACAACATGCAATACAAAATAAATTATGCTTGGGATAGGCTTAAACAGTGGTCACAAAATTTTGAAATAAATGTTATCTGTGGTTGCAGAATTAGTGGGTTTGGGTTGAGTAGTAGAAACCCACAATATTCTTTTTTATTAAATATTTTATTATACCACCGTGAGATATACAATTACAACATTGTTCATGTTTGGAGGTTTCGGTCACTTAGTGTTCCAGCACCCCACCCTCCACCAGTGCCCATTTCCCACCACCAATGTCCCCAATTCCCTCCCCCTCCCATAGCCCACCTAAATGGCAGGTTTTCTTATCTCTTTTCTCTCTCCCTCTCTCTCCTCTCCCTCTCCCACACATTGTGGGTTGCACTACACACTTAGAGGCCATCATGTGCATTTTTTTGCCTGTATTCCATGCTCAATTCTAGGTTGGCACCAGCCCTTTTGACATTTATTCACACATGTTCCTTCTCTGCCTTACCTAACCTCTGACTCCTACATGTTTGCGGTAACTTCCACTTTTGGTAAGACCTCCTGATCTATGTTTCGCCTGACATTGGATTTTGGTGTCATAACATGTACATATATATTTATGTCATACAAATAAATGCAGTCATTCTATATCCCTCTCTTTCTTTCTGACTAATTTCACTCAACATGATCCTTTCCATGTCCATCCATCTATAGGCAAATTTCATAACTTCATTTTTCCTAACAGCAGCATAGTATTCCATTGTGTAGATGTACCACAGTTTCTTTATCCAGTCATCAGTTCTCGGGCATACTGGTTGTTTCCAGGTTCTGGCTATTGTGAATAGTGCTGCTATGAAAATAAAAGTGCGAATGGTGTTTTCGCTGTGTTTTTGGCTTCCCAGGGTAAATTCCTAGGAGTGATATGGCTGGGTCAAAAGGGAGCTTAATTTCTAGTCTTTGGAGGAATGTCCATATTGTTTTCCAGAAAGGTTGTACAAGTCGACATTCCCACCAACAATGTATGAGAGTCCCCTTTTCCCCACATCCACGCCAGCACCTGTTGCTTTTACCCTTTTGGATATGGGCCAGTCTCTGTGGTGTGAGGTGATATCTCATTGTTGTTTTGATTTGCTTCTCTCTGATGATTAGGGATGATGAGCATTTTTTTTCATATGCCTTTTGGCCATTCAATTTCTTCCTTGTCAAAGTTTCTGTTCATCTCTTCTCCCCATTTTTTAAATGGGGTTGGCTGTTTTCTTCTTATATAGCTGTACCAGTGCCTGATATATCCTGGATATTAACCCCTTATCAGATGGGTATTGGGTGAATATTCTTTCCCATTCTGTGGACTGTCTTTCTATCTTGGTCACTGTTTCTTTTGAGGTGCAGAAGCTCCTTAGCTTCATGTAGTCCCATATGTTTATGTTTTCTTCTAGTTGCTTTGTTAATGGTGTTTCACCTTTGAAGATGCCTTTAGCTTCAATGTCGTGGAGGTTTTTTCCTATATTTTCTTCAATGTACTTCATGGATTCAGGTCTGATATTGAGATCTTTAATCCATTTGATCTGATTTTAGTGCAAGGTGTTAGACACAGGTCCAAATTCATTTTTTTACATGTAGCTGTCCAGTTTTTCCCAGCACCACTTGTTGAAGAGGCTTTCCCTTACTCCAGTTTGGACTCTTTGCACCTTTATCAAAGATTAACTGATCATGTCTGTTGGGGCACACAGCTAGGGTCCCGACAGTGCCGGGAAGCGAGTTCCCTTCTACCTCCGAGCCGGCGAGGAATGGATGAAAACTCAGGAATCCAATGCAGTTTTAAAAGGCTTTACTTATCACAGGTTCAGGCATACAAATCAGCAAAAGGAAAAGCCCGGTGCTTAGGATTCCAGGCTAGAACCCCAGCCACATGTAGGCCAAGATGGCGGCCACCACGTGTAAAGGCCCTGTAAAAAGAGAAGAAGACAAGACTCCCAAGAAGGGTGAGTGCTCACAAAGAGAGAGAGCCCACAAAGAAGCGGGAGAGAGGAAACAGGCTAGTTTATACCCTGCAACTCAGACCTTCCTCCCACTGTTATGGAAAGCAGGGAGGATCAAATGCCCTTAGGTAATCCCTCCCTGCACCTCACCTAGGCCCTTTAGTATGCTAATGTTTTGAGCCAAGATCTGCCTGAAAATGCCTTTATAGGGTAGAGAAGGGGGTTTCTAAGATGGCATGTCTCTGTACCAAAGACTAATACTAATGCCAGTTAAATATTTCTCCAAGCCTTCACAAGTCTCTTCTACTTCATTGTAGTTTTATATTTTAGTTGCCTTTGAGTATATCAGGGAGCCATGCTTGTTTGCTTGGAAGCAAACAGCATTTCTCTCTGGTCTAATTACTTAGGGGTCCTACGTGGCCAGGCTAATATGCTGGTAAGATCTAGCTAGTCCCACGATGATTGTGGTAGCATGGGAGAATATTTATACCAGCTAGTACAGCATACATGGTCAGATAAACTGCCACATTTAGACTACCCCCCCTTATCTACGAAGTGATTTGCAGGTGGCAATTCAGAGCAGATGCAGCGGCCCTTAGAGGAGTCCTGCAACCAATGTCTTTGAGGGAGAAAACCACAATATTATATAAATTCAGTAAATGAATGCAAGAACACATATGGGCCAAATTTGCACAGAACCAGAAAAAGGTTATGACTGTATAAATATCATCACCATTTATGTGCTGATATACAGTCATATAGTCAGTATAATTAATACCGGCTAAGAGAGCAGGCATAGGGATGGGGGTTGGGTGAGCAATGTGGGTCTTTGGTGGTGGTGGGAGCACACTGATGGTGGTACTGGGGTTGAATGATGAAAGCTTTTAACAACTGTATTGTGAAAAAACTCTGTACTCTGTAAATCACAGTGCTTAAGTAAAGTTTAATTAAAAAACTGAGATGAATATAACTGATTTCTCACATTCAGACATACATCAGAGGGTGCCAGTACTACATACAGGGAACAAGGTAAAAACAGTGTTTGCTTCAGAACTGTGACACTGGATGGATATTACTGTAAGAATATAGAAATATATTACTTCATTTTTTCATGTGTAATGAGACCTTAGAGAGGCCTCTCTAATGTTTTTACTTGGTTGGGGTCACACTGGCAGTGCTTGGGGGGTCATACATGGCAGTGCTCAGAAAACCACATGGTGCCATGGATTGAACCTACATGCCCCACCTGCTCCCAGCAGGGCCTGTGCTCGGACTGCTGGGTACTCTCCTGCCCACCTTTATTTAAATTTAAGATAGGCAGAAAACCGCACAACCAGCACAAATGGTTACACAGGTCTATGTTGGATTTTATCAAACTCTTCCATCCTCAGCATCAGTTAGGACTGAATTTTAAAGCCAATTAATCGAGAAGAATTTCCCAAACACCAATTTTTCCCCATTGAAATATTAATTCATTTCCTTTACATCCCTTAGTCCTGAAAGCACACCACATTTGTGCGTTTCACAGCATCCATGCTCTAAAGCTCTGGTGCCAGCGCTATCTTCACTAGCACCAAGATGGATTTTTCTCCCGCTGAAACTGTGTTTCCTTTGGAGCAGCTGGCGTGTATGTGACATGCTGGCTATTCTGTTCTACATGCTAATTGGCTTGAAAAAGCCAAAGTAAAACAGAGGAACTCAAGTGTAAAGTTCCTGAGCCTGATAGAAATGGAGGCCTCCACGGGACTTTAACACAGCTCGTGCCACATGCGGGGCTGGAGACAGGCAGCGTCTAAACAGGCCTATCCGCAATAATCAGCACTAGTTGGCATAAGCTACTGTTAGCCTGGAAAACAACATTAATGGTGCTTCCGTCTCATAAAGACCAGCACTGAAAGCACAGACCTAGACTGTTCCCTCTATTCTATTTATGAATTACTTGTTACCTGCGAGTATTGAACCAATTATAACTCACTAAGCATTAGAATCTCTGCCTACTGCGGCAATGGGTAATCAGAATAATGTGCTGCTTGTTCTTGCATCCCTGGCTGCACTTCCAAGGTGTTGGAACATGCAGGTGTGAGCAGAGATGTCACCTGGGGCCTCCAGGTGCCTTCCCGTCCAACCTGAGACTACCGCAGCGGGAAGGGGCTTATAGAGTGAAGGGAGGCACGGGACAGACATCCCTGTGTGATAATGTGTGCACAACCTTTTGATATGGAGAATGCTGAGCTGTGACAGGAACATGCTGCCTTCTGGGAAGACAGGACAGAAGGTGTCCCCATCTGCACAAGATCTTCTCCTTGTTGGAATTTAGTGACACAACTGTATGTGAGGTGACAGAAACTGATAATGGAATCATCTGTATGGGTTTGGGCTGGGAATACCCGCTGAGATCACGCATGTCTCTCCCCACTTCCCCAGTGCCCCATGCACACGATGCTCAGACACCAGCACTGC